>JARGCV010000047.1:5622500-5902500 GCA_034064705.1 Bothrops alternatus | reverse complement strand
TGGATAATGCCGTGCTATGTTCACACAGAAGCTATGGCTGGATATTTATATCCAATACCTAGGCTAGCTAGAAGAACCTGCATTGGCACTCATGCAAACCAAATGTGATTTTGTTCCTTCATATGCTCATGAACTCTGGCTTGTTTTATTTCTATGCTGAAAGTCTGGGGATTTGACTTCTAACTTGAGGTTTCTTTGAAATTGCTCAACTGATTGCAAGTGAAAGAGAATAGATTAAAGGTGCCATTCAGAATTAAAAGCTTCCAGGTAAAGGTGTTTTGGAGGCAGGGAGGAAGAAAATTAAATGTTTTCACTTCACCTACAGACTTTTTGGGAGGAAAGAATTATTCTGGATGAAGATTGCCATTGATCCCACAATTTTGCCAATTGAGAATAGGCTTTCAGGTATTGCACTGGTATTTCAAACCCTTCCTTCCTTCCTTCCTTCCTTCCTTCCTTCCTTCCTTCCTTCCTTCCTTCCTTCCTTCCTTCCTTCCTTCCTTCCTTCCTTCCTTCCTCCCTCCCTCCCTCACTCACTCACTCACTCACTCTCTCGGTGCTTTTTTTAAAAATAGCAATAAGATACAATTGCTTGAGTCACACAAAAGAAATCAGAAATCCCCATTCCTCAAAGGATACATCATATATGCAGAATAATATAAAATAAATATGGTTTAAAGTAACATTACAGCTTGCATTGTGCATATGCGTTTTTATATGAAAAAGGATTTCAAATCAGCATACTTCCTTTCCCTGACACTCCAAAATTAAGAGTTTTCACATTTAGAATACAAAATGTCTGATTTGCTATGGTTTATTAAAATTTACTAAAAGACAGCAAGAAAAAGTTGGGGAATTATTAAATTCTTTTATAACATGTGCATCCTAGGAAAATCCTTATGGATTTATGCAAACTGAAAAAATAGCAGAATTCAGTAACATTGTAGCCACATTTATTTTATTTTATTTTATTTTTATTGCAGTCACAGATGAAAAATTAGCTACATCAGAATTTCTATTTGAGTACACCAGCTTCAGACCTTATCTGGGTATTAGGCAACAAGGAGTGCAGAGGAAAGCAAGAAAAGATGCATTTCAGTATTTTGCCTAAAGAAATACATATAAAATATGTACACTGTAGAAATGGATGATCAAGACTATGTTATAATATTGAAAAATGACTTTCCAAAAGCTTGACATCAGGAAAAGTGAATTCAAAATGTTATTTTGCAACAAAAAAATAATAAAAAATCATGCTTGGAGCTGCTTACAAATATTAATACAGATGGAAGGCAAATAAAAAGGAGGGAGAGGCTGAAAGGGAACCAAACAGAAAGCATGTTCTTTAAAATTCAAAACCAAAAGTGTTTGAATTTTCCATCACTCTTCCTGGGAATTAATAATAATAATAATAATAATAATAATAATAATAATAATAATAATAATAGTACCCTAATTTATCCTCTAGCTTTTTTCAGTCTCTAATTGCATAGCCATTAAAGCCAGCTGGGTGACTTTGGGCCAGACACTATTTCTTAGTCCATGCACTTCACACGGTTGCTGTTACGAAGGAAATAAGAGGTGGTAGGGATAATAGGTATGTTCCCTGACTTGAATTATTAATAAACAAATAAGGGCAGTATAATATAATTAAACAACAAAAACAAAAAGTAGCCATTAGAAACCTCACCGAATTGAGAAATAAACACAGACTT
Source organism: Bothrops alternatus (assembly GCA_034064705.1). Classification (NCBI taxonomy): domain Eukaryota; kingdom Metazoa; phylum Chordata; class Lepidosauria; order Squamata; family Viperidae; genus Bothrops; species Bothrops alternatus. Next base: position 5,900,785 of record JARGCV010000047.1, on the reverse strand, counting down.
GGAAAATTGATTTGTAAGGAAACTTGTCAGGTTGATCTTTGACCAGGTTTTCGGAAGGAAAATCATTACTACGTTCAACCCATCTCACTTGCAATTCACACTGGGAATCCCTTCACAGTTTCAGACCATCTTCATATAAAAAATGGATCCATGTGTAAAGAGGGGAGAAGTCTCTTTTATTGCTCAAGCTTTTCTAAAAATGGTTATGACACCATTCTTCCCTATAGTTTACCTCATTAAAAAGTGGAACTGGAAGCAAAGAAAAAAATATTAACATGTAAACCAATACACTGCATACTTTACCTCAGGAAATGATGTCTTCTAGTTTTTGATTTTTCAGCAGACTTTTTTCCCCCATAGGAGTCATATCTTATGCTAAGTCTTGATTAACCAAAATTGTTTGATGCATAAGCTTTGGGGGAGGGGGCTAGCTATACTAAGCCATAAATTAAGGCTAATAAACTATAGTGCCTGATTCAGACATCAAGCTAAGCCACAAGCAATGAAATCACAGTATTGCTTAATACAATATAGAAAAACCTGATGTTTCTATCTATCCACAATTTATATTAATATTGTACATACTGAATTAAGTTAATGGCAGCAACAACTGCCACATTGTTTTTACTCAATTTTCTCTGACAAGTGTTTTTTTTATTATTTTGCTTCTTTCCCCTTATTTGCATGTATTTTTGATCATTTCTTTAAAAATAAAGATGCTTCTGGATTTTGAAATTGTGCCAACTGCAGTGATTCACTTAACAACTGTGGCAAGAAAGGTTATAAAATGGGGCAAAACTCACTTAACAAATATCTCACTTAATAATATAAAGTTTGAGTTCAATTGTGATTATAAATTGAGGACCACTTGTATTGCAGTTTATAAATATATAACAGAATGACAGAGTTAAAAGGGACCTTGGAGGTCTTCTAGTCCAACCTCCAGGCTCAGGGAAGAAACCCTATATTATTTCAGACAAATGGATGTCCAATCTCTTCTTAAAAACCTCCAGTGATGAAGCTGGTTCCTTCTATCCTTGATTAGTTTCCATCCATTGCTTCTTGCCCTGCCCTATTTTGTGGCAAATGTTTAGATGTTGGAACACTGCTATCATATCATCCCAGTCCTTTTTTTCTTTAAACTATATATACTCCATTCCTGCGATCATTATTCATATATTTTAGCCTCCAGTTCGCTAATCATCTTTGTTGCTCTTCTCTGCACTCTTTACAGAATCTCTACATTTTATTTTTATATATTGTGGTGACTAAACAGGATGCAATATTCCAACTGTGGTCTAACCATTATAAAGTGGTACTAACGCTTCATGTGATCTTGATTTTATCCCTCTATTAACACAGCTGGGGACTATCTTGGCTTTTTCTGTTTGAAAGAAAGTTTCAGGGCCCCCTCAGAGGCCAGTTCAGAGGAGGAGGAGGAAGAGTTGGAGCTGGGATGGTCTGACAGCAAAGCCACGCCAGGAGCTGAGGATGATGCTGTCTTGGGCCCCTCAGGCATTGGGTGAGGTGGTCAACCAGCCGGAGAGCTGCTTGTCTGCACAGACACAGGGGAGGATTGACTACTGACCAGCAGTGGTGCTGATAGGCAGCCAATCTCCTCTGAGCAAGTGGAGCATAGGCAAGCCCAGAGAAGGGCTTGCCTCACCCCTCCTCACAAGGAACACGTGGAGGGGAGTAACTTAAGGAGAAGCTATGTGCAATTAATCTTTGCCAGGAACAATTGTTTGCTTTGGCTTACACTCCCCTGGCTTTTATTCTTGCCTCACTAGGGAGATGGCTCTTTGCATTTTGTTTTGGACCTCATCCTTCACTGGTGGCCTTCCTTTGGCCTTTGCTTCACTGGGGCTTTGGCACTGCTTCTTTTCTGGGATATGTTTCTGATCCTGAGAACTGCCCTTGTCTTGTGCCTGGACTCTTTCTGATGGATTGGATTTGGAACCATGGACCTTGCCCTGTGAGCGTGCTCCTATTCTGGGAGCTTTCTTTGTACTATAAGGGCTGTTGTTTGGGGGACTGAGGATGGCTGCCTTCTGGATAGCATGATGGTGGAGCCTTACCAGTTGTTGGAGGGCCATTGGCTGGAACAATGTTTAAGATAAATAAAGAACTCTTTAGAGGTCTGCATTGCATTGACCACCTGGGTCATAATAGAATGTGCCAAGGGAACTTTCCAATTTATATTTACACTGTATAATAAACATCTATTCTTATATCAAATTAATTATCCTTGAGGGCTATATTTCCTCAATCTATGCGTTGGCATATAAAAGTGTGACAAGATTCATCTTTATTCTTAAGTAAACGCACAGAGCTATATTTAACTTTGTTTTTCCTGGCCTCTGTTAAAAGAAATGTGCTTGAAACCTGTGTCCTTGGAGACTGTAATTATCCTACAAATTGCATAGTTACACATAGTTACATAGTTTAGACTGTGGTGATGTTGCATGGTGAATTCCCTTCAGCATCCAAATGGAGCAGGATGGCTTTTTATCATAAAATGGTTCCCCTTGAAATAACAGCACTTCCACACTTATCCCTGTACTGAGTTCAAGAGACTGCCACCTACACCAGCGTAAAAGGCAAGTGGAGACTGCTACTAAGTTGAATGAAGGGCTAATGCTTTACTATCTTTGGTTTTGTGCTGCAATGAAATTGAAACTCCCTCCCCCAAATCTTGTTTTGGAGCCGTTTTTATCAATCTAAATAAAGTTTTCTTGCATTTTGTAGCTCTTTGCCATGCATGTCTTACAAATATATAGTAACATATAATTTCTTCAAAAATGTTAGACCGTTCAAGCCAAACTGGTAGGGGATAAGAAGGGAGATGTTTTCTATCATTTTTGTTCTATTTTTTTTAAACCTGCCTTGCTCAAAAGCTTTTAAGCTAGCACCAAGCTTTTGAGCAAGGCAGGTTTAAAAAAAATAGATTTTGAGAAAAAGTGTGTGACCCATTATAGCAAAATTAAGGGAAATGACTCCAAATATAGTCATTAGATGAGCAAAGAGCTATCCAAAATATCTAAAGGTAGTCCTTGATGTACAATCATTTGTTAAGGAACTGTTCAAAGTTACAGTGGCATTAAAAACAATAATTTACAACTAATCCTTGCATTTACAACTATCGCTCTGGTCACATGATCAAAATTTAGGAACTTGGCAATCAGCATGTATTTTTGACAGCTGCAGCATCAAAGAGTCTTGCAGTTGCCATTTGCAACCTTCCCAGCCTGATTCCAAAAAGCAAAGTCAATGGGGGAAGCTGGATTCACTTAATGACCATGTGATTCACTTTACAACTGCAGTGATTACTTAACAACCATGGCAAAAAGATCATAAAGTTAACAACTGTCTTGCTTAACAATGACAATTCTGGTCCCAATTGTCATCATAAATTGAGGACTACCTGTAGTCCATTGGCAGTGTCTAGTGAAGTTTGGTTGATACTAAAAAGCCAAGGTTAATATTTGGGTGAGTAAGTATCAAGACATCCAATAAACTAGCCTGGGAAGAATGCAATGGCAAACAACCTCTGTCCTATTCTATGTATCTATATTTATATCTGCTTATAAGTTAATAGACATTCTGGGCAATAACTTGCATTCTGGGTTAGCTGCACATGAAGCAACAGGATCTAGAAACTTTGGCTGATCTTGAAAAATGTAAGCAAACTATTTTTACTTCTACAGGACACCATAAAACCTCAGGTGGTAGGTTTAAGTGGGAAAAGGAAAAATGCAGGAAACGATAACCGAAAATCACTTCTATATTGTTGCCCAGAAAACAATATTGTTATATCTATGAAGTCATCAGAAATTAAGCTTGACTCAAGGGAAATTTCAACTTTTACTTCAAGAAATATTGCTATGTTCTTTTAATTTCTCTCAAACTTCCCCAGAGATTTTCCTTCCAAATTCACCTCAATATTGCTTTTGAAAAAAACTGGGTAGAAAAATTCTGAACGCATAGTTCTTATTCAGCTGTTTAGAAGCTAAGTAGCCCTTCATTTTTTTAAAAAGGAAAAGTTTTCTTCAGGTTTTTTGATTTTGTTTTGTTTTACTTTATGCAGTTTGTGATTGTGAACTTATTTAGAAAGTTTTAATAGCATGACTTTTTGTTGATCTGATCTTTATTTTTTGCAGTTGATTATTTTTTCATTATATTTTAGTAAGAACACTCCAAAAACACTTCTAAAGGATCATTAACTTTTTAAGCAAAAACAAATGGCAACCAAATAAATTGAACTTAAATATCTGACATATATACTTACATGTCTGACATCTTACATAAATTATTTTCTATTGAACTAATCTTAGATGTGCTCCAAACTATGATAAAAGAAAGAAAGAAACTTCCTGAAAGTTAAAAATGACCATAACTTTGAAAACTATTCACACTCACATCAATAGTTTCCAGGAGGCAGAATTTAAAATTTCCCCATAGCTTTTCAAATATGCATACATACCTAGAACTCACAAAAAGAGATGTGAAGGAAGTTTCTTCCATATTACAGTACCTGGTTGGGGTTTGGGGATATGGTAAAGGAGAATCCAAGGGAATTAATTAAGCAATTATAATGAAACTATCATCTGTTGCCAGCTTTTTTGTAAATTAAAACTAATTGAGAATCAACCATTGGCTGCCCTATTACTAATTATATTATAATATTTTGTTGCTTGAGGGGTAAGAGTAATGGTACATAAAGCTTTTAGCATAGGGGGACTATGTTTATTCTGTAGTTCCAGACTTTCACTGAAAGGTATTTATTTGGGACAATATCTATCTGCAGTATTTGTACTGCTCTGGAACCAGAATTGTGCCACTGTGTCCCAATGACATTATCATGTTTTACTAGCTACTTCAGAATGAAACTAATTAACATCTGCCAGAACAGTTCTTGGTTTTTCCCACTCTTCTCACTCCACACTAAAACAAAAACTGAAAAGCCACATTGCTTTGTGACTACTTCTCTGTCCCTTTTAATTAAGCAGCTCTTTCTCCTCCCTGTTGAAGTCAAGGCACCCTAACACCTAGTCACCACTTCACTTTGCTTCTGGAACAGAATAACAACACTTACTCTAATCAACCCTGGTAAGAGGACAGCTGGAGTACTTTGTAATGTACAACACATTCCAGGAGAATATTGCAAGTTAGAGAGGGTTCAGATGATAAAGGGACTTTAAGATATATTCTATGCAGATAGGCTGATGGAAGTCGAAATGTTCAGTCTGGGGAAAAGAAGGCTGAGAAGAAACATGATAGCAATATGCATAAGAGAGTCATAGAGAAGATGATGTGCAATTATTTTCCATTGCCATAGGAACAAGGACCAGGGATAATGGGGATAAGTTGCTACTGCCTAGATTTTATTTAGGTAAACTTCTTTGCTATAACAATCTGTCAGTGAAGATTGTGGGTTCTTCACCTTTGGAAGTTTTAAGAGGAGGCTGGATAGCCGTGTCTCATGGATAGCTTAATTGATTTTCCTAGTGCAGAGGGTAGGACTAGATGATTTTTGACATCTCTCCCAATGCTACAGTTCTATGATTGTATATCTACTTCCTCTGAAAAAAAAAACATACACTGATTTTGAATATTTGCTGATGGAAGTGTCTCTGAGGCATAGAGGGCAACTGTGTGTTGCAAGGATAACAATAATGGAGGGTTTGTGAAGTGCAGCCAATGGCTATATGGAAATGTGCAGGCATTCATGTTGTAGAAAAAGGAGAAACTAGTAATTGTTGAGAAAAGAGGTAATAATTTCTGGCTAGGCTTCCATGAAGTGAATTCAGCACTATATAAAAAGCAGCACCCTTCTGTGCAAAATTATATAGCAGCCTTCCATAGCCCACTCCTGTTGTTTCTTTGTAAATCAGCATGAGACTTTTAGATGAACAAGAAAAAGTTAGCTTCTTTACAACAGCAAAACTGCACACAACATTTACTCTTCTGAGTCAGCTTTTTTTTGGCTAAAAGCTTCCCTTCTCAGTTAACTTCTACTTCAATTATTTCTTCTTCTCTTCCATGAGAGATGTTGGTTTCTCCTTTTATTCACTGAATATGTTCACAATTCACTGTAACTTCCAGCCACAATTTAACTGCAATTAAAGCAAATGTAGCATTTGTCATAGCTTTGCTTACACCTTGAAGATTGCAAGCATCCCATACTGTTTGGTGGCAAGGGCATCAAACGTGGACAGCCCCATTCTATAACTATCATCAGGCACTTTGTGGTAAATAATCTATATCATTCCCAGAGAAGCTGGAAGAAGATGACATGTCCTGCAGATGACGGATGCTGAATGTCATTTGCTAATCCTTCCAGTGCAGCAGGTGTTGGCTCAGGTGGTTCAGTGGCTTAAAGATACTGGAGGTGGTTGTTGCTCTGATGATTTGAGCTCTAGCACCACATGGCAGAGTGAGTTCCCATCACTTCTCTAGGTTTCTGCCCCATTTAGCAGTTCAAGAGCATCTACATGTAAGTAAGTACCACTTTGGTGGGAAACATATGATGGTATATCATGCAGAAGGTTGAACCCCCTGCCAGGGCTGGACCTGCCTGATTGTGATGCCCAACTATGAGGTAATGTTAGTGATGAGAAAAGACCCTGGATGATACTGCAGGATGCCATTCATTTTTCTTTCTGGTGTGAAGCTAGTTTGCCCCCTGTAATGCACCATAGAGAGTGTGTGAACACGAACAACTACTACCAACACTCTAGTCTCCTGGCTAATTGTGACTTCATCACCATACACTAAATAAATAAATCCCATGTTGGCTATTTCATTGAAGAGAGGTGGGGGGGGAGAAGAAAACAAGATGACAACTTCATCACCTGTTTTTGGACTGAAGCTAGGGCAAAATAAACTTGAAATTTAAAAGACTTGACAAGCAAATGAAGAGTGATTCTTTCTTAATTTGTGATGTGTGTAATTTTGTAATTATTATATAGAGATGAGATTCTGAACAGCCTGGGCATGAGTTACAGTGTCTTAAGAAAAGGAGAGAAGCTTGCAACCAAATTTCATCCTCACTAAGAAATGCCAGCTCAGGCCCACAGTAGAAGAATGGGTTTAAAAAAGCAAGGGATGTAGCAGAGATAGGAAAATTGACTGTTTTACTTAGAGAAAAGAATATATCCAGTTTTATTTTTACTTGGCAACCACTTTGGATTTTATGCTCAAGACAGAAAAAAATAATGAAATGTTGAATTTGGATTTTGCTGGTTAAACTAGTTTGTTGTTATAGAAATGGATAGTATTTAAGCTGGTAAAGTAAAAAAGTTGAGTTTGTTGTAATTCTATTTTGCATTTTGCTGTGCTGAAAAGAAAACATTGAAAGTCAATGCTTTTTTTCTTTTCTCCTTTCCCGTGTTCCTTTCTTTCCTCTCTCTTTTCCTTTCTCATTTACTTACTTTCTTTATTTTTATTTGTATTTTATATGATGATAATCTTAACAAACATAATTAATAAAAAAGAAATGCCAGCTCAGGGATAAAATTGAATTTCTGAAGAATACTTCCTGACCTGCCTCCTTCTTTATGTATCTTTCCCTAAGCAGCGAACAGCTGAAATTGTACTCAAAATATTCATAGCTTTGTGTGATATAAAAATAATAGGAATTCTCAGGTTGCTGAACAACATGTAATTCATAACTGCAAAGAAAAGGAAGGCTATAATACATCAAAGCCAACACATAGCACTTTTTTGAAAGTTTTAGGAATTTTACAACTTTGCAAGTGGCACTACTCACAGAGATGAATCTGAATGCAGACAGGTAATTGAACCAAAAAAATAATTACAGGGTTAATGAATGTAATTTTTAAAAAAGAAACTAGCACAGTAGTTCATAGAAAATATAAGACAGAAAAATCACTGGTTTGGCGTTAGAACTAATGAAGGCCAGGAAATTTTAGAAAGAAAATTAAGATATGAATCATATTATTTCTAATGTGCACAGAAAGAAACCTGATCCAGATTTCTAATGCACTAATTTTCTAAGGATAGTTTTCCTCATTGTGATTAACATTAATCAGGCTTAGTGTTAAATCTGCATTGTCATTAACCAAAGCCAGTTTCATAATTTTGCTAATTTCCCTACTCCATACCCATTATAATTGTACCTGATCTCTATATTAGATATCCTTTCAAAAAAAGTATTACTTTTACTATTTGTTCACCTTCTCCTGGTACATATAACCCTGATATTCATCAGCTGAGTGTCCCATTTTTTAAATAGCTAGAATAATTCCGGGGGATCTTTCCTCATTTTTAAATTACTTAAAACAAACAAATGAAAATGAAATTTGCTGTTTCCATTGTTGATCCCTATTTTGTCATGTCACTTCATCTCAAGGTAATGGGTGACAAACATTCCAGATTTTATATACCTTGATGTTGTCCTTGGACAGAGTTGTCATAAAATGGAAGTATGCATAGATATAGCAAATAATAATTTAAACATCTGTCATTCATGGATAGGTCACAGCCAGAAAGAAGAGGAGAGGGGAGGGAGAATAGTAGAGTAGAGTAGAGTAGAGTAGAGTAGAGTAGACAGAAGAGAAGAGAAGAGAAGAGAAGAGAAGAGAAGAGAAGAGAAGAGAAGAGAAGAGAAGAGAAGAGAAGAGAAGAGAAGAGAAGAGAAGAGAAGAGAAGAGACATCTTGCAGGCCCATCTTCTTACTCTAGTTAAAGGTAAATGGGGAAAGGCTCTTAGTCTCTGCCAGCTTTAGAATATAAAGAAGAAAGCTACATGAGACTCGGGCTCTTCCAGTTTGTTACTATTGATACAAGGTGACAATTTTCTTTTTAGCACTTTTTCATTCTTGGCCAAGGATTCTGAAATTCAGACCTGGGACATTTTTCATGTAATATGACTATCTGAGCTTTTCTGTTGACATCTGTTTCCTCCATGGTTAAGAGACATTTAGCATTCAAATATATTTACTATTTACCTGTAAACAACATTGCACAGCTTTTAAAGGTCATGAATGCAGAGATTCTCAGGAAGCTTGTGGCGAGAAATGCAGGAGAAAATCTAGAAATGTGAACATCTGTAACAGCAAAGCCAAAGTAACCTTTGTCTTCTGTCCAACTTCTTGCTTGGCTAAATTACTTATTTCCTATTCCTGTCTGTAGGAGTAAGCAGGACATTATTCTATCCATGGAAAATAGGAAGGAATAGTAATCAGTTGAATTAAGTAAGTATAAAAAGTAGAGAAACCTTAACTTCATCTTCTTCTTTTAGAGTGGGAGAAAAACAGGCTGAGGTTCAACGCTAGCAAGACTGAGCGTCTGTGGATTCACAGATGATCTGGTTCCAGGATCATTGAGTCTTGGAAGGAATGCCTTTTCTATGTGGAATGTATAAGTAATCTGGGCTTTTTTATGGACTCATGGTTGCTGCTGAAGGACTGAATAGGCACTATAGCTAGAAAAAACTTTATGTAGATTTCATCCAATCCACCAACTGTGGGAGGTGGGAACCATTGTTAATTGATCTATCATCTCTACTGTAAACCCCCCCCCCATGGGGAGCCAGGCTAGCTGGCAGAGCCAAGTCTTTAGGCTCTTTCAGAAGGTATGGAGGATTGCATCTGACCTCACACCAGAAGGACAAGATGTTCCACAGAGCAGATGCAACAGCAGAGAAGGTCCTTCTCCTGGATTCCACCAGCTGGAGTAATCAGGTTGATGGGGCTCACAGCATGCCTCCTCTGCTGGCATGGATGGGGCAGGCCAATCCCAGCTGGATGAGATGGTTCCTCAAGTAGCCTGGACCTATGTCATGAAGGGGTTTAAAAATAATTATCAACATCTTGAATTGCATGTGGAAGCAGACCAGCAGCTAATGCAGCTCACAGAATAGTGGTGTTACATGGACCATTCTTGGGGCCCAAGAAATGCTTGCCCCATCACTCTATATACCAGCTATAGCTTCTGAATACTCTTCAAGGGTAGCCCCAAGTAGAGTGCAATACCACTTTTTTTAGATGTTGTAGTTTTTGTCCTCCAATATGGCTCTTTTCTTCATATTTTAATTATATTGTTTTTAATTCTTTGTCAGCTGCTTATTAATAATTAATAAATTCCCAAGATTCATTATTTTCTTTCAGAAACAATGATATATTAATTTATTTGTAATTTATTCAGAATTTTTTTACATTAATCAAACAATTATGAGGAGCTCATGGTCCTACATTTAGTAATAGGTTTGAAATAATACCAAAAATATCAGACAAACAATACAATTCTCTCACTTCAACAGTCTGTTGTCTCTACTCCTTGGGTGACTTGGAGCCCTTAAATACAGTAACAGGATGTTTTATTCAAATAATTTATAAAGCATTTTAAAAATTACCTCTTGTTAGCTTCCCCAGAGTCTTTCAGATTGATAAATGACTGAAGCTTTCATTGCGATAAGTATGTGCTTTTTATTGTTCAGTTTATTGAAGAGGGTCCCCAGAGGCTTATAATGGTCCTATAATTTAAGATTTATTGTCACATATGTATAGGCTGAATATAAGCTTTAATAGTCCAATAGATCTCTATAGATGATCACTGGATGTAACATAGAAATAGAATTTTCTGAATCTCTTTGAAGCTTTATGGTGACCCAGAGGTTAAGACGCTGGACTTGTCAACAGGAAGGTTAGCCATTTGAGACCCATGATGGGGTGAGCTCCCATTCTTGCCTCAGCGCCCGCCAACCTTACAGCTCAAAATCATACATATGGATAGGTACCATTTTGATGGGATGGTAACAGTGTTCTGTGTACCTTGGCATATAGTCATGCAGGCCACATGACTACAGAACTATCTTCGGACAATATTGGCTCCCTTGGCTAGAAACAGAGATGAGCAATGCTCCCTAGAGTCAGAAGGACAAGTCAGGAAACCTTTATCTTTTTTGCCCTTCTCCAAAAGTTTTGCAGCTAAAATATGTTAATCTTATCCTTTTCCTAATTATATTTATAAAAAGGAACACTTAGTGCTATGAAATTTTTCAGAGTAAGAGATCATTCAGGTAAGTAGAGGGAGGGATGTAACTTAAAATTGAATTGCACTAAAGATAGGGTCTTAAACTGAATATCTAATCATATTTTTTTTACAAAAACTCTAACCACAATTCGTAACCCATTTCAAATGTATTTGTGCTAAATCTTCCAAACAACATTTTTTCCTATTGTTTTCATTTAAAAATCATCTTTAGAAACTGTAGAAGCTCAAAGCAATTCTTGAGCCTTAAAGTACCTTGGCAATTTGTAAGAGGAAAATGTGCTTGAAAAATTAGTGCTCAGGAAGACTGACAAACCATTCATAATCAGCAGATTTGTACACAAGGAAAATAGATGTCTCCAAAAACCCAATCAAATATTACTTGAAGGCTTTGAAAAGAAAAGAAAAACTTTTTCTTCAGCTCATTGTCAGTTTACAGAAAACTTTTCTTCAGGAAATTTCATCTAATTTTGCAACAGAAATTAAAGCATTAGTAGATAACATTCTTATTACAAACTATCAGGTCTAATTAAGTGAGGAGTAAATTACAGAAATGCATTACGTAAAAGGTCAAGATAATTGAATATGGTCCACCTGGAAAGTTTTGTGCCATTGCACTCAAGATCCGTTCCTTTTGTAGAACATCATAACAATGGCACACCACTCATTTCCTTGTTTGCCCCTAACACTACTTTAGGGATCTTTGGTGTGCAGTACTAAGATTTAATTCCAAAATGTTGCTGGGGATGCACACACAATATCATCTGCAACTCTTTAAAGTAGCTATATATTTTCTTGGAATCACGTGAGTGCAGTGAAGTGCAGCTGTGCCAATTTGGGAAAAGATACAGTAAGTTTAATGAGTTACAGGAGATGTTATTTTCATATCCCTAGATGCTTCAAAGCAGGTTTTTGTAACTTAATCAAAAGCATTACACACTGTATTTTTTATCCAGCGCTAATATTAAAATCTGTCCTAAACACCCACTGCAGATGTAATCAATTGGCTGATATCCTGGTTGTGATTATGTTGTAGGTACATAAATTCACAAAATAACCATCAACCATCAATCTTTAACTCTAACCCATTTGACTGGAAAATAGGGCAAGAGAGCCAAAATAAACAGCATTATCAAACGGTGCATAAAACTTACTGGAAGGCAAAAGAGGAAAAAGAACCAATTCTCTATAGCCTTTTTCACATATCATGCCAAATTATAATGTGGCTAAGCACGTAGTACAAATCTAGGAATTGCTTATAAGTGGTCATTTATAATTTAGCCTGTTGAGAAAACCCATCCAATTTTGAGTTATTTAATAAGCCATGATTGATCAAACACAAGCTTTGCTCCCTATGTGAAGATGTCTTTTCATTTAATCATAGGTCAATTTCATCCTGGAAAGTTTAAAATCTCCACTACTTGAGGGGAAAAAAAAACTGGATTCCATTCCTGCCTTCCTCCATTGTCTTGTGTCTTTGTTTCAGAACAAATCAAGGTCCACTTGTAGGAAATAAATATAGATCAAAGCAAATATGCCAATGGGGGCAAGATGACAAGAGAGGTCTCCATTGCAGAAGTGTGAGACAGGTTTAGAAGTCATTTTCAATCTTCTGTCATCAGTGGCCCAAGGAAACTGCCAAACAGAACTCCAGTTGAAAAACCTTTCTCCCAGCTGTGTCCTGAGAATGTTAATCAAAGACTATCACAGTCAGTATTTTGATCTGTTGAGGATACAATCTCCCACAAAACACATTTGATTGAAGAAAAAGAGAAAAGTCATATGAAAATATTAACAGCATGGAAAGAGAAATGTACATTTTTATGAGTGCCAGCAGCAATGGGGAGCTGGTCAACTTTGAATTACCCTACAGTGGAAGAGCAATATTGTCTCTCTTGTCTGCAGAATGCGGAGGGTTTAAAGGGACTATAAGCTTAAACCTTCAATTTCACTGCAATAGGCTGGTTTTTCTCATTCTGTGTGGGATTAGAGGCCAATAAAAGTGATGCTTTCAAAAGGTATAGCAACCTAAAAAATACCATAATGTCTATAATTTAAATGTAGTGCAATTTCATTGAACATTTGGGTGCAGTTCTAACTTAGCATTTGAGCTGATTCAGAGAATCAGTTCATGTAAAATGTTTAAACCAGCTGAGAAAAATCAGTCTGGCTTAGTACAAATTTCTCCAAGACCTTGGACTAAACTGATTTAATTAGGACTGATATGAACTGTTACAATAGATAGATATATAATCAGTGATTCTCTGTTCAACCTTTAGTAGGAAATGGTGGTTAACAAGCTTAGTGAAGACTAAAACAACAGCAGCTGTTTTTGAGCCCAAAATTTCTCTTTGTTTGACTTTTGTTAAGTGAGTTTTGCCCCATTTTATGACCTCTCTTGCCACAGTTGTTAAATGAATCACTGCAGTTGTTAAGTTAGTAACACAGTTGTTAAGTGAATCTGGCTTCCCCATTGACTTTGCTTGTCAGAAGGCCGCAAAAGGGGATCACATGACTCTGGAACACAGCAGAGGTCATAAATATGAACCAGTTGCCAAGCAGCTGATCTTTCATCACATGATCATGGGGATGCTGCATAGGTCGTAACTGTGAAAAATGGTCATAAGTCACAATTTTCAGTGCTGTTGTAAATTTGAATGAACTGTTGTAAACTGAAGACTATCTGTACTTGGCAATGCCAAGCATATGTTCCTCCATATTCAGAGAGTTGACCAGGAGAAAAGAATAATCCTTTTCTGCAAGAAGCCATCTCTAAGATGAGGGATTTTCAAACTTGGCCCTTTTATGACTTATGGACTTTAACTCCAGTGTGCCTGGCTGAGAAATTCTGGGAGTTGAAATCCACAAGTCATAAAAGGGCCAAGTTTGAAAACCTCTGTCTAAGATGATTGGTTTCACCATCACTGTCTCCTGCTATTCAGTTTACCTCCATGCTCAATATCCAGGTCTTTCGTAATTTAAAATTAAAAGCAGTTTATCTCCCTTTTTCATGGAAATCCCTTTCCTTATTTACACAGAATGTCCTACGCATATAAACATGCACACAACTTTCTTATAAGTCTGGTCACGAGCAAGTTATTGTGCCTTAATTGAGTAGATTTGATTCTGGATTATTAAGTCTAACCAGGTTGTTAAATTGTATTTTCCATGTATTGATCTATTTCCTTTTATGCCACTGGTTTTCTTGGAACTCCCAGTTGAGCTGAAAATGAAGGATATTTAAATGTAAGATAAATATGCACATAGACAGGAAGGAATCTCTTGTGAGGGAATCAGCCTTTCCTAGTTTAAGTAGTTAATTCCTTTTGAGAAACAGCACATTTAATCAGAGTAATTCAAAATAAGATTTTGTTTGATTACAATGAACACTAAGGAGCAGTTCTGGACACCTTTTGTAATCACGCTCAAACACTTCACACAACACACACATACATGCACACCCAGATACAACCTTTCCCTTAAAATAGAAAGAGATAGTTTCCCAGTGCTCCTGTTGGCTGCACATCTGCACTTGATAGAAAGAGACAGCATGTTCTACGTGCTTGTTTCTTTTCTATATAATCATCTGTGTATTTTTCCCATGTTTGTTCATACGTAGTAAAAATCTTTTAAGAGTCCCAAAGAAGATAGTGGAATTTTATGTTGTGATCGAAGTACTCTAAAAATGTCCAGCAAATGCATTTGCACTTGAAAACAAACAAAATATTGATTTCAAAATTCTATAAATTCCATTTGACTTTCTGCTTTGATTCAGAAAAATCCTCCCCTGAGGTCCTGCAGTCAATAATGAAATACTTCAGAATGTTAAGAGGACACATTTCACAGAAGGGATCAAAGAAAAATAGATGGGGCTTTGCTGCCAACAAAATATCTCTTCATTAATGAGAAACCACACTTCTGTGCAAGGAACAGTAAAAAATATATTTTCTGCTTAAAAAAAAAGGAAGTCTGCTAATGTAAGGTATTTGCAAAAAAGATTAATACTTTCCAATTGCTGTTTAAAGGTTCTATAGTATAATGTTTCTCTTTATGAAATTGTATAATTTACATCATAATGTGTCTCAATAGTGCAGAATTTAGCATCCTTTAACTTTATGAAACTTTGAGCAACATTACATAGTTCATTACTCATCTTTTCTTTAATTTGCACAATATTTCCTCTATTACTTTAAGGGGGGAAAATCACTTCAGGTTCTCATTCGGTAAATGTCTCTATTTCATGGCAGCTTCTTACTGAAGACAGTTCATTTAAGTATAATTCAATATTTGAAGGTATAGTTTGATGTAAGAAGCATGTTTAGAACCACATTGCAGGTGACTGAAGGGGTGGGTGTCAATAAAAAAATGATCTGGATATCATTTTGAATCAAAGGCCTGGACCAGATTTTGCTTACTCTGTGAAGCGGTTAACATCCTTTAAAAGTAAAAGTTGAAATATGAAACCTGTTTGTATCTCAAGAACATTTTAAAGATTTAACTGGCAGCCTGTATACCTTTATCTCCATCTACTTCCAACATTGTAGTTGGTTATTTAGTTCATTAATTTTCATACCACCCATCTTATTGATACAACAACTCTGGGTAGCTCACAATATAATAAAAAGTTTTTTTTTAAAAAAGATGAGGCAAGACAAGGCAATCAAAATTAGGAGAGTTAAATTGGAAAATATGTTTTTCCAGTATCAAGGAAAACTACCCTCCATCTACACATCAAAGCTGAATGAAGGAGCTGCTCATCCATACCAAGATGCCAGGTTTACAGTAGGAACAGTTACAATACTCTGTTCATACAGAATGATATTTTTAGGATTGAAACCATACCTTGTTGTTAACACCTGCCAAGTTGCATCAATGTCCGCATGAAAGTTCACTTTTCGGGGGTGCTCACTCCAGTGCACATTCCTCATCCTGTCCTTCTTACCAGCCAAGCCAGTTCACATATATCTATGTTTTATTAAAAAATAACAATCAAAATGTAAAATGCACTCAGCAGCATATCTATCAATTAATGGTTAACATAAGTAACACAGGAAGGTCCTAATACTATGTCACATATTTTACTTTGATTTGTAAATAAGAGGATCAATTACATCTCTCTCTCTGGAGAGAACTGCATGCTTGCATGCCACCATGGAAGAAGCCTTGCTCAATCACCAAATTATGGGAATGTCCACTGCTAAAGTTTCAATAGCTTGATCAAGGACAATCTGTGTTTTGATATGCAAACAGATTCATGTGTAAATAGTGATTGTGTCATGGTTCCAACAGGGGTTCTCAACCTTGGCAACTTTAAGACTTGTGGACTTCAACTCCCAGAATTCCTCAGCCAGCAAAGCTGAGTCTTAAAGTTGCCAAGGTTGAGAACCCCTGCTCCAATAGATGAGACCAGTAAAAGCAGAACTTCAAGGCAAAAGGTTTATTGGCTACAAAGTATCGGCACAGTCAAAAGTGAAATCAAGTCTGGAGTTCCCTCCCAAGCATTGCAATGTTACAAAGTTCAACTTCCCACCCCAGCACATTCCCCAATAGAATACTTTGGCAGGCTTTCTAATGGGAGGCTCGGCCTGCTAAAAGTCAGGCAGCTATGACCTTGGTTCTCACAGGACAAAGTATTCTTTAGTCTAACCTTAAAACCACTCATCCCTTCTCCCAGTACTGTGGCAACCAAAAACTAAGCAAAAATGGTTTCAGCCAAGATTGATGGATAGATGGATAGACAGACAGACAGATAGACAGATGAGAGAGTTCTAGCATCTGTAGTTCTTGACCATGAGTTATGACCACTCCTCATACTTACAACCATTGCAGCATCCCCAGGTCATGCGCTCAAAACTTGGGTGCTTGGCAACCTGCATGTATTTACAACAGTTGCAGTGTCCTGCCATTGCCATTTGGTTGCCATTTGATTGCCATATGCAACCTTCCCAGCCAGCTTCTAACAAGCAATGTTTATGGAAAAGCTGGATTTCCTTAATGACTGCATGACTCACTTAAGAACCATGGCAAAAAAAGGCTGTAAAATAGGTGCAACTCACTTAACAATGGAATGGAACACTTAACAATGGCAATTCTAGTCATAAATAGAGGTTTATCTGTAATGTGGAAAGTTCTATTCATGTTTAAGTAATGCTCTGTTTAATGCAGGCAAGCCAGTAAATAAAGAAATCTTTGTTTGGATATAAATATTTGCGCATAATTTCTATATAATTTGTTGAAGAACAAATGTTGAGGAAGAGCCAGCATGGATTCTGCCAAAGAAATTCCTGCCTTTTGGAGAACATCAACAGAGGGAGATCCAGCAAACAATTTGATAAAAGAACCTTAGATGCATAAATGTACATTTCTGGAGTTAAAAACTATAGCAGGAATCCAGCAGGAGTCATCCAACAGAACCAGTGTAATGTTCTAATGTTCCATCTGAATTTTTTCCCCCTACAAGTTATTTGCAGCTAATGCTCTTGCAATGGGTATTCAGTAACAAAGACACCTAAGTTCTCCTACTATTTTGCAGAACTGTGGAGGTAAGCACAAAATCTTCAACTAATGATCCATGAAGCTGTAGCATCGCTGATCGCATAAAAAAGAGTAACAATAGTATTCATGGATTTTAGGTGATTTTTGTCCTATACTAGAACAAAGAAAAGGTCATAATCATGACCCTTAAAATGACATCTGAAAGCAAATGGTTAGGCCTTTCTCCATAGCTTTCTATAAGGGCAACACTTAACATAATTTATTTCATAACCAACCTCTTTTAAAAATATCTCTGAATGGGAAAAAAAACTGATTTAGCATCTCATATGTGGAAACTGCTAGAAGTGGTTGCAAGGAACTCTAAAGGTAGTGTTTAAATCTCTTATAAACGTGACATACCCAGGCCTAAAAATTAGTACAAGGAAGATAACTCTTGCCTTGACTGATATGTTGAAATAATTGTACCATATATCTGCTAGTGTATGGTTTCTCTGCATGAGGTAGGCACAAAATAATACAGATGAATATGCTATGAAGAGGATAAGAACACTTACGCACATTTCTGAAATATGCTTTATCTTGCTTCTAGCCTAATGTCTTGTCTCCAGACTAGTGTGATAAGAATGATAGGCACCCATAAAGGTTTATTTCCTTGCAGCCTCCATCTTTCTTTCTTTTTTAAAGTATGATTCAGACTAGTCTCTGATATAGGAGACTTGTACAGATATTTCTGAATGTAAATCCTAACATATGAGGAATGGAGAGCAGATCTTGCTGTCTCTACTTTTAATTGGTGACACTGTTGAAGAACCAGTTCTATGACTAGTGCACTTGTCCAGGAAGAATTCACATGTATCAAAGTCTTCCCAACATCCTGAATCCAGAATTCCAAATGACATGAATGCCCTTGTGAGTTACCCATCCAATTAACATGGATGCCCTTTGTACAACAAAGGGTTGTAACTGGAGACAATCATGATGTACTTTTGAAAATGTGATCTTCAGTGAAGTCATCAATGCGATGTGGAGAGGGGAGAGACTGCTCATCCCTTCTCATGTGCTGAATTCTGAATGTAAAGGGATTATCTGAACATGGCTAAAGACATACAGTGCCCCTGTATAATCAGAGATAAATTGGAAAAATCTATCTTGTAAGGATGCAAATTCGTCTGGCTTTAGGTGAAATTCTGTAGCATTTTAGATGCACATTTCAAAAGCTTTCCAATGGTATTTCTAGATTTAAATTCAGTTGTCTGCAAAGTCAGCTTTCTTCCAAGAATCACTCATCCCTTAGCCTCAATGATACACAGATAACATTCATTTTGGCAAGAATGTCAGTTCTCTAAATCCTCTACGTTGCTTATATTATTGACCAAAACTATATTCACTTTCCATTTCAACAAGAACAAATCCTTTGCATGCCCATCATTAATTCACTGAACAAAGATAGGCATGTCACCCTGTCAGATGAAAAAGTATCATAACCTCAATTAGCCATTATGCTGTCCTTGCACAAAAGAAAAAAAAAGATCATTGTTTTTTCATTCCTGATTCCCCAAATGTCAAGCATTCACAATTTTTTTGAAACAGTCTTTGCAGAATTGGAGAGGGTTTTTTTTTTCTTCACAGATTTGCGCCATTTAGACCAAGATGATGACACATATCATATTCTTAGGATAAATGTGCAATTTTTCTTTAGAGCAAGTTGGAATGAAAATGTGATTACTGTATCTTTTTTTCCTCTCACTTTCTCTCTCTCTCCTCCTTCTGTGTGCGTTTGCAAACCTGCCAAATTAATTCTGAGAGTGTGATATTAAGGCATTTTACAAAGAGCCCACACTTTGATTCAAGGATTTAATGAAATAGACTTTGTGGACAAGGGGAAAGGAAGCTTTGCTGTACAGATGAAGCGGTCCCTTTAGTATATTAATAGAAACAGATGAAAATTCAGAGAACTTGATGTAAATCTGCAGTTTCAAAGTGAAGCCAAGGGGTGATTCAGAGGAAGAAACAAGAGAAATAGCAGGCTGTTACTTGAGCCTAGTGGTTAGGGATTTTCCTTTTTTCAGATGAGTTATTAGCCCCTTTGGTTGCATTATATTGTCTATATATGTTTGATTATTCCATTCCTATAAAAGAGAATATGTGTGGCTCAGGATTGAAATGTGGGATCCTTGGTGCACTCTGAGCTTAGTTGTTTTCTTGCAGATGTTTCATTACCTAAACTAGGTATCATCATCAGTGCTACTGCTAGCACTGATGATATTACCTAGTTTGGTAATCAAATGTCTGCAAGAAAACAACCAAGCTTAAAGAACACTAAAGACTCATTCCTTTTGATATTTAAGTTACTGTTTGTTATTTTTGTGTTATATTATTGTAAATGTTAGCTATAATAGAACTATGTTCAGATGGTGGGTGTATAAATGAAATAAATAAAGAGGTGTGCAAAATAGTTATTGTTTACATGTACTTGTTGCAGCTAAAATACATTGACATGAGATATATCAAGGTCTCCCTAAAATAGAGAGATGAAAATCATTCATTTGTAGATCCAGGAAGAAACATCTATTATATGTTATCCGTTCCTAACCATGAGCAGGATCATCCTTATAAAATATGTGATCTTCCTCTCATTTAATCAGATTTTGATTGGTGTATGTGAAATCCTCTTTTATTAGCTGATCTTCTATTAATTATTGGGTGTACAGCATTTTGGCCATGGGTATCCACTTTCGGTTCAAAAAAGTTAATATGGCAGCCACAACCCTGTGGCACATAAAAAAGTAGAGGGCTTGTATCTCATGATTATGGGCTTCATTTTGATTCTTCTTGAAGCCCCTGATGACACTCCAATTTGTAATATTTATTTATGAGATTTCTTTTTAAAATACTCTCTTTATTACTTTATAAGAAACTTCAATGGTGTCCTGATTTCTAGTCTGGTGCCTTAACACTAGACCAAACTGGCTCTTTTTGGTCCTAATAATGCTTTGCCACTTTAAAATGTAACAGCACCTGAAACTGCAGTAAATTTTTGATTACACAGCTACACTGTGAAAGGATGCGAGGCAGCTGAAATATCACATGGCTGCCTGGCCAAACATGATTATCTAATGCATCTTGGTTGGAATGAAAATATAATTTCAGTATCTTACTTGTCTCTTGGTTGAGACTTAGATGAGAAGACTGATTGGAATCCTTAAACAATCTCCAATCTATTTACTGGAGAGTTAGATTTATTCTTATATTCAGAATAGAGCTGGAAGAGATCTTGGAAGTCATCTAGTCCAACCCATTGCTCAAGCAGGAGACCCTATACAATTCCAGACAAGTGGGTGTCCAGTCTCTTCTTAAAAACCTCCAGTGATGAAGCACTCCAAACTGGTTATTTTTTCTCACTGTTAGGAAGTTTCTCCTTAATTTTAGGTTGCTTCTCTCCTTGATTAGTTTCTATCCATTGTTTCTTGTCCTGCCCTCTGGTGCTTTGGAAAATAAGCTCTTTGTAGCAGTCCCTCAAATCCTGGAATACTTCTATCATGTCACCCCTAGTCCTTCTTTTCTCTAGATTATTACTAGTCCTTTTCTCTAGACTATATTGTTCTTATATGTTCTTCCCATTGTTGTGTGCTACCCAGAATCCTCTGGGATTGGGGCAAGTAATAAAGACAACTCATAAATAAATGGTTTTGTATAGTGTTTTTCCTTTAAGGGCCCAAGTCTGTTTATATGAAACAGTCTCCTCCTGTTACCCCCATAATAACAAACATCTGATTTTAGCAGGATTGAGAAAGCAAGAGACTGGACTAATTATCTCATTACTGATTGAGGTGGACTTGATCTCCCAATCCTAGTCTGATATGTTTTCCATGCCTCTGTCTGTCTTCGTGCCTAGGGAGAGCTAAGCATTTTTTCTTACAATTACTTACCAATTTCATCTACCTAGGAAGGCAGCTTTGAATGTTTATTTTTAAACACCAAATTCCTGTGTGTTGAACTATTTTTGAGTTGTTGAATTACGATTTCCTTTTCTTTGACAGGTTCGTCACATGGCATGGTTAAAAAAAATTACTCATTAAAAATCAAGTATTTTTATATGACAAGGGAACTGTTTATGTGGAAAACCCAGAACCAGAAGCAGAGGAAATAATGAGCTGGGGAGGGAGACCCTGCTTAACTCTTCAAGAACTCAAACTTCTTAAAAATTTGGAGGATTATTAAGAAGAATGAAGATAGAATAGGGCAATTTACATAAAACAAAAATATGAATAATCAAGGAGTGTCTGTTCATATCATAAAGAATTTCTCCAGGAGAAAGAACCAAATTTAAAATATATCTTAGTATAACTAAGGGAATGAACAGAGTGAAATAGATGTGCTTGTTTATTTTTATTCATGGGTTTCTTGTCTGTGTTTTGTTGCATATTTTCACTCAAAGATTTGGAAGCAAGCATTATATATCTGTGATTTATCACTTTATACAAATATCATGTGCTCAGATAACTAAAACAGATTTTTTGCTTGATGGTTTTGATGTTCCAGCTTAAGTCTATGTCACAAACGCACAAATGCCTTGGGAGATGACTTGGGAGAGAAGAATTGTAGTAAAAGCAAGTGCGCTAAACAGCTGAAAAGAAGCTGTAGGGAATTAAATTTAGAACATTTCTGTTTAAAAGTATAAGATGGTGAGAATAATTGCACAGAAGAGTGAGAATTTGTTCTTAGAACTTAAAATTCAAATGGCTTGGAAGCAATTTGAAAATTAAGCTATGAATGTAATAGAATACAAAACTGGCAGATATTTCTTTCTGTATTTATAACTGATGCATTGACATTTAAAATGCTAGCAGCAAAGCAAAAATGCATCTCCTTTTGTTACATGTTAATCAAATGCTAAATTTGTTTGAAAAGACAAATTGCTTCTTTTTAATGCCTCAAAGAGAAAACCCTAATTTTTAAATGAAAGATTCAAGCAGAGCAATGAGAGAGTAATTCAATCAGCAGTAAAGAGATGTTTCTTAAATTTTGCAGATTTCTACATATTTTCCTTGAAGCTATTATTTAATCCTTGAAGCATCTATCTTCCTTTGGAAAGAAGGTTAATGATTCCTATTAATTAAAGGGTGCAATTAAAGATTCTTATATATATATATATATATAATATATAATTTTCTTTTTAAAAAGAAAGAAAGATTTCTTTCTCCCATATTTGGGTTTACAGGGTGCAATTTAAAAAGAAACACTCGATATAAATCTTCCCTCCCTGATACTGCTGGCAAAGTGAGAGGGAGCCTGTGGCCTAGAGGTTAATACAACTGCCTAACATGCAGACAGCCTAGGTTCGAATCTCATAAGGGTAAGTTCTGGCTGAAGAGAGTTAAGAAACTCGAAATAGCTATACCAGTTCTCCCTTATTCTTTGTTAGCAATTTAAATTAAAAAACAACAACAACATATATATAGACTGATTCCTGCGGACGGCTCTGAGCTATTTCGAGTTATTTAACTCTCTTCAGTCAGAACTCACCCTTTCTGGGATTCGAACCTGGGCAGTCTGCATGCTAGGCAGAAGCTTTAGTCTCAAGCCACAGGCTCTCTCCCGCTTTGTTAATATTCAGGGAGTGAATATGTGTGTCAAGTGGTTATTTTTTAGATTGCACCCTGTAAACCCAAATATGGGAGGAAGAAATCATTCTTTCCTTTGCTTGTTTCAGCTCAACCCAGAGCCATCTGCAAGCACAAATATATATATGTTTTTAAAATTGTTAACAAAGAAATAAGGGATTTCTGAGATAGCTATTTCGAGTTATTTAACTCTCTTCAGTCAGAACTCACCCTTTCTGGGATTCGAACCTGGGCAGTCTGCATGCTAGGCAGAAGCTTTAGTCTCAAGCCACAGGCTCTCTCCCGCTTTGTTAATATTCAGAGAGTGAATATGTGTGTCAAGTGGTTATTTTTTAGATTGCACCCTGTAAACCCAAATATGGGAGGAAGAAATCATTCTTTCCTTTGCTTGTTTCAGCTCAACCCAGAGCCATCTGCAAGCACAAATATATATATGTTTTTAAAATTGTTAACAAAGAAATAAGGGATTTCTGAGATAGCTATTTCGAGTTATTTAACTCTCTTCAGTCAGAACTCACCCTTTCTGGGATTCGAACCTGGGCAGTCTGCATGCTAGGCAGAAGCTTTAGTCTCAAGCCACAGGCTCTCTCCCGCTTTGTTAATATTCAGAGAGTGAATATGTGTGTCAAGTGGTTATTTTTTAGATTGCACCCTGTAAACCCAAATATGGGAGGAAGAAATCATTCTTTCCTTTGCTTGTTTCAGCTCAACTCTGAAGAGAGTTAAATAACTCGAAATAGCTATCTCAGAAATCCCTTATTTCTTTGTTAACAATTTTAAAAACATATATATATATATATTTGTGCTTGCAGATGGCTCTGGGTTGAGCTGAAACAAGCAAAGGAAAGAATGATTTCTTCCTCCCATATTTGGGTTTACAGGGTGCAATCTAAAAAATAACCACTTGACACACACACACACACACACACACACACACACACACACACACACACACACACACACACACACACACACACACACACACACACACACACACACACACACATATATATATATATATATATATATATATATATATATATATATATATATATATATATATATATATATATATATATATATATATATATATATATATATATATATATATGTTTTCTGAGGTTTTCGCGGGTGTTTGTATGTAGGTCTTTGGTTCTTCGGGTTTTCTCCCACGTAGAATTTGAAGTGTCTTGGCGACGTTTCGACGAAGTCTCATTCGTCATCTTCAGGCTGCTGCTTTTGGCTTCTGCTTCTAGGAGCAATGTGAGATTTTAGCTGTTTCTTCCTTTTAACTGCCAGTGGGGGTTTGAACTGATTGGCTGGGAGCTCAGCTGTGTTCTGATTGGGTGGAGGTGTGTTCTGATTGGTTAGGGGCTTGGCTGTGCTCTAATTGGATGGGGGGTTGGCTGTGCTCTGATTGGATGGGGGAGTGTTCTGTTTGGGTGGGGGCTTTGTTGTGCTCAGGTTAGTCAGTGTTACAAGGGGATTAGAGATGGTGAACTGTATAGCTGTTTGGCTTTGCGTTCGTGGTTGTGCCTCATCTTCATGGTGGGTGTCAGTTTGCTTCGTGTATGGATTGGAGGGGTTTAAGGTGGCTAATGATGCAGCTGTGGTCTGGCTTCTGGTTTGTGGTCGTGCCTCCTCATCAGTGTGGGTTTGGGTTTGCTTTTTGCCTGGATGTGTGGTGGTGACATCCTGTGTGGTTTTTGTGAGTGTAGGTCTGGTGTCATTCCCCGTGCTATGGACTCGTCTGTCAATAAGGGCGGGTTTCCAAATGGCTGGTAGGCGGGAGGTATCATCTCGTTTGTTCATGCTGTGTGGGCGTTTTTCTATCTCGATGGCTTCTCTGATTAATCTGTTATTAAAGTTTTCAGTTTTGGCAATAGTTCTGGTCTTTTTGAAATCAATTTCATGTCCTGTGGCTTTGAAGTGTTGGACCAGGAAAGAAGTTGGTTCCTCTTTTTTGACTGAGTTTTTGTGTTCTTCGATGCGTGCACTTATTCTTCTGTTGGTTTGTCCAATGTATGTGGTGGAGCAGGCAGTACATGGGATTTCATATATTCCTTGATTTTCTAATTCAATTTTGTCTTTAGGGTTTCTTAGGATGGTGGATATTTTTCTGTTTGTGCAGAATGCTGTTTTGATATTATGTTTGTGAAGGATCTTGCTGATCCTGTCTGTGGTGCCTTTTATGTATGGGAGGAGGGCTTTGCCGTTTTCTTGTTCTCTGTCTTGGATTTTAGTGGGAGTTTCTTTTTGGATTAAGTTGGAAATCTTATTTCTTTGGAATCCGTTGGATGTAAGTACATTAGTGAGAGTGTGTAGTTAAGCTAAAAATGCATACCTGGAACCTTAGTAGTTTATCTAAAACTGGATGGATCCACTTAGCCAATTGTCTACTCTGGGTGGCATATTCTAAGTTTAATGCAAAAAGCTATACATTTTTGGCTTCTCTATATTACTATCATTATAATGCCATCCTTTGTATAATTGTATTCCCTATAATGCAAAATAATATTCCTCCTATCTCTTCCTTTGCACACTGTATGTCACTTCTCCTCCAATTCAATCAATCAATCAATCAATCAATCAATCAATCAATCAGAATAGAGCTGGAAGGGACCTTGGAGATCTTCTAGTCCAAACCCCTGCTCAAGCAGGTGACCATTCTGCAGAGGAAGAGACATAATGGATTTGGATTTCTATCCAAATCCTTTATGTTATGAACAATAGTTTGAGTTATGGGGCTGATTTTTTTGTTTTATTGTTTGGAATCTAGAACAGCGGTTCTCAACCTTTTTCAGGCCGAGATCCCACCTGCGCCGCCCATGCGCGGCGCAACCCCGACCCGCGCCGCGCATGCACGTCGCGTACGCAGCGGGCCGAACCGCGCATGCACGTCGTGCGCGCGATGGGCCGAACCGCGCATGCACATCGCGCATGTGGCAGGCCGAACCGCGCATGCACGT
Organism: Bothrops alternatus; assembly: GCA_034064705.1. NCBI lineage: Eukaryota > Metazoa > Chordata > Lepidosauria > Squamata > Viperidae > Bothrops > Bothrops alternatus. The sequence continues at coordinate 5,874,682 of JARGCV010000047.1, read as the reverse complement.
CACACGCGTGACGGGCCGAACCGTGCATGCACGGCATGTGCGTGACAGGCCGAACCATGCATGCGCGGCACGACGGGCCAAACCGCGCATGCGTGGCACGATGGGCCGAACTGCATATGCACAGCATGCATGCCGACCCAGACCGCGCATGCGCGGTGGCCGAACTGCGCATGCGTGGTGTGCGCGCGACAGCCTGAACCTCGCATGCGTGGTGTGACGGGCCGAACCACGCATGTGTGGCATGTGCGCGACGGCCGAGGGGAAACGGGGAAAAAAAATGGCGGACTGCGGTGTCCGGCGACCCCCGCAAAATGGTCGTTCAACCCCAAATGGGGTCGCGACTCACAGGTTGAGAACCGCTGATCTAGAAGGTCATAGGAGCATGATGATGGTCTAGAATGACATTCCCAGAAAAATGGAACTTAAACTTTGAACTTTGCTTTTGGTTTTAGAGTCTGGGAGACTCTAAAATCTTATTTTGTCAAAAAACCTAGAAACAAAGTCTGAGTGGCAAGATCTTGGGAGTTTCTGTCAACCACACACACACAAAAAAAAGCTTGAACCTAATGGTATGTGAAGATTATAGAATTTCCACTTTTTCAATTAAAGCATGGGTGTCAAACTCGGCATGTCACATGACGTGTCACAACGTATCGTGACCTTTTTCACCTTGCCGGAGCTGGGGTGGGCACAGCCTTCGCATGATGCAACTGGTCCATGGCCGGCAGTTTGACATCCCTGCATTCAAGCATAGGAATTTCCATTCAAGCTTGAGTTTGTTATATTTCTAAGATTTTTCTACTTCTGTCTAAATGTTAAAAAAACTTATAGATGCACTAGACTTCCTTTTCTCATTTCTTTCTGAAATGTTAATCCTTCAGAACATCATAAGTAACAATTCTAAAGGGGACTTCTATTATAATTCATCTCTAATGAGCATACTTTTTTTCTTCCCTACTTTATAATATAAAGATGTTATGAACTGTCATGAAATGGCTTGTCAAAAACTAGATCTAATTGGCCAGATGGTGAGGACTCTTAAGGGATACTATAATTAAAGTGATACACTATAATTAAAGTGATACACTACAATTGATTCAACATGTTCAGCCACCGTACCACCCAATTCTTTCTAATGATAGCTCATTCTTTGCTTTCCTAAACATTAGGAATTAATGTTTAATTCTGGCAATTAAAAACTGAGGAAATAAATAGTAGGAAAGAAGAATGTATTCAGAGGCAAAAAGAAGCTCTTTGGAACTTTAAAATTCAGACATAAATGAACTCAGTATTTAAAAAATGTATTTAGACATGCAACTATGCACTGCAAAAATTGGAAAACATGGTGTTGTTATCTTACTGGGCTTAGCTCCATGTAGTTATAAAGTCATGTTTTGGCCAATTATCAAATTATATATATTTATAGTTTTCCATTTTTTAATTAAGCATTTTCTCCTTGTACTTTCTCCTAGTTAAGCACTGCTGAAAAGAACACATCACCTATAAACCTTGAGGGTTTTAGCATTATTCTAAATTGCCTCTTGAAAATTAATGAGCTGCTTCCTACCATGTTTGCTTGAATATTCCAGGCAGATATGCTGTTCTTGCAATGAAAATATTATGATTTTATAGAATAATTCCAATCAGAGACCCTATGCAGATTCAAGTCAAAGTTAAAGAAATCAATTTGCACTGTATCTTACCAAACTTCCTTTGTCTGATGGCTTCCATAACTTCCTTTGATTGTTTATTAAAAATGTTTTCAACTGTTTTTGTTCTCTTTATTTCTAAAATACATACCACTTTTAGATGTACTTCTGTGGGGCTTAGGAATTATGAAGTATTTAGTTTCCAAATTCTTCCCACCATAGCTGGCAATGTGAAAATGATTCAAAGCATATGACTCTGAAATACTGTTCCAATAGACCAGGGGTGTCAAACTCACCATGTCATGTGACATGTCACGACATATCATGACTTTTCCCCCCTTGAGTTGGGGTGGGTGTGGCTTCCACATGACATATCCGGCATGTGGGCCAGTAGTTTGACACCCCTGCAGTAGACCATACAGTAATGAGCAATTTACAGGAGAGCAAATCTATCATATGGGGGTTGGCTCAGTCTCAGATTTAGGTTACTTTCAACCTATTTCTATAGCAGTTGAACATTTTTCATGCACATTTCTCTGACATACCGGTATGTATTTGTGTAAGTATGTTACAGAATACATATTTTGTGTAAATTTCTCTCATTTTAGTGTGAACTGAGCTTAAAAATTCATAAAACTGTGGGTCTCAGTGTATAAGCATGTCCTGGCTTACATATACCCAGCCACTGGTTTAGAATCAAGCAAAGTGAGGTGCTACATATTATTGTGAAAAGGGCATATGGAGGAAAAGTTAAAGAATGCTTCAGTCTATGCTATCTTAATTGTATTAATGTCTTCCTAAAACCTAACTGGCTATTCTGCTCATTCTGTTGGTTGGAACTGTATGGAATACAAGAAGAAATTAAGCATTGTGTGGATTTTTTAAGAGGTTTCTATTTGTCATATATTAAAAATAATATTCATACTGAGAATCACCAACTGACTTATTCGTTAGCCTAGAACAGGTCTGGGGAATTCTGAAATCCATAAGTCTTAAAGTTGTCAATTTTGGAGTCCCCTGGTCTAGCAGCTCATGATGATACTGTTTCCATTCAGTAAATCTGATTCTTGGCTATTCTAATGGAATAAGTGCTTGGAAAAGAGAGATAGCTGAGGAGAATGCTGCATGTCGCTCATGACTTCTTGTAGAAATAATAATCTGTGGCAGAAAAAAAGAACGTGTGGTACAAATTCTGAATAACAAACACACTATTTACAGGGACTGCTCCTTAAATTAAGTAGCCATCTTAATTTTCATTGAACATATCAGCTGCTTGCTAAATTGCCATCATTTGTATTCTACCTGAGCAAATTTCTTTTTAAGGATCTCTTCCTAGTGTAATGATAAGCAAACCATTCAAAGTCCAGTATAATGATTGATTAAATATTCTGTTTTATTCCTCCATTTCAGATTGTGAATTCCTTTGCTTTGCCTGTTAAAATGGTTGTATTAGGGGATATGATAAAATATTCAGAAAGTAATTTAGAAACTACTCACTCAGGCTTGAGAGAGTCGCTTCAGCTGCTTCAGAGGCAGAATTTCCCTTATTTTTGTAGTGAATTAAAATTAGGCATTTGGCTGTCTGAAAAGATAAAGAAATAGCTCATACTGAAAACATTACTGTGCTGATGTTGCTATTGTATTATTTAGTTGTGCTTCTTCCCTACTTATAAGTGGATCTTGCATTGAGTTTGGGGACAGCAGGACTAATCCATCATGATTTTTTTATCTGTATGCTAAGAATATGTTAGGTTATGGGGATCAAATGGCCCAGCATTTGCTCAGAGTATACGTTTTATGGTAGTCTTTGCAAATTTGCATCAGGAAAGACATGAGTGGGATAAAATGTTCTCAATATCAATGTTTGTATAGAATCCTGACCTGGACATATAGTTATCAAGACTGGTTAATGTGATTAAATAATTCACTTAGAAAAATGATATTAATATCTTATACTAATGGGCAGTGGTGGTATTCAAATATGTGAACAATCGGTTCTCTGTGTGGATGCCACTTCTGGAAGCGTCTTCTGGGTCTGGGCAACCAAAAATTAGCTATTGGTTCTGCCAAACTAGTGTGAACTGGCTGAATTCCACCACTGCTAATGGATATATAAGAGAACCACAGTAAACTCAAACATTCAAATTCCTAAGTGGGTAAAAAGTGAATTTAATTTGGAATGTAAGAATCAAGCTTCTGATCTGGGTCTTAACAAAAGAAGGAAAAACATACAAACAAATTTTTCCATTACCTGTAGCTCTGCTTTGAGTCTCACAGTTAGGAAGAAAGAGGGAAGGACCTTAAAAAAGAGGAAGCATCCACATTATGAACTGCTGACCAATTGTCTCTTCCATAAGGGAATTCCTTCCCCTTCCCCTTCCCTTCCGAGATCCTTGCCTGATCAACATACCTTTGAACTTTATTTTTCTTTTGTTTGCTTCTCCCTTAATACCCGGTAGCAAATTTGGTTCTTTGGTCTTAGAGAACATTCTATTATGTCTTGTAAACATCAGTCAAAATCTCAACTATTTCCATAATTTCTTCAGCATAAAGGGGAAGAGGTCTAACGCTGTTGAACTCAGAGCCAATGGTTCTTCAGAATTCCCTTATTCTCAATTGAGGACTCAAACAGGATGGTTATGAATTGGGGCAGACAGGAAGAGAGAAGAAAATAGAAGGCAGAGGTGCAAACCAAGGACTATTTTGTTTCTCTCTCTTTTTTTTAAAGTTTTTTATTGAATACAGAAATAAAGGATTAAAAACATTGAACATGGTAAATCGTCTTTGACAGACATCTCAGTCCATATTATACATTATTTATATATAACTTATCTATATATAAACTATATATTTCTAATCTCTATTTTTTATTTTGTCTCATCATTTGTGACTTCTATCTTTTTTCCCCTCCATCTATAAAATTTGTTCCATATCAAATAAAATTCTGTGTCTTCCTGGAGTTTTAATCTTTTAGTTAACCTATCTAATTCTGCACATTTTTATTAGATCTTCCTCACTCAGTATTTCCATTGTTTTCCATTTTTGAGCAAATAAAATCCTTGCTGCCGTAACCACATGAATGATTAGATATGTGTCCTCTTTATTTACATTTTTCTCTAATATTCCTAATAATAATGCCTCAGGTTTGTATAGAATGTTTTGGATAGTCATTTCTATTACCCATTCCCAGACCATACGCCAATATACCTGTGCTTCTCTACATGTCCACCATATATGAAAAAAGGTGCCCTTTTCTTTTTTACATTTCCAACATGTAGCAGAGTATCCTTTATACATTTTAGCTAGTCTGGCCTTGTTTCTCTTTTTGTTAAAGGGATTCTTGCTTCATGGTGAACTTTGGATTTCTGATTAAATATTAATTGGCTTAAGACTTTCTATGATTTGCTTTGAAATGATTTTTGCTTTAAAGTACATGATTCATTGGAACTGGATGAAATGCTTTTTGTGGACACTAGAAATTGGCTTTAAACCTTTAATTCCTAGAGTCCTTGGAAATTAAGGGATATTAATATAAAATATATCAGATTCAATATTTATATATGTTTATATTTATTATTGTATTGTATTTTCAAGATTTCTTTTTTGTTGTTGTTGTTATTATGATTGGTAGTATACCCCAACCTTCTTCTTTTGTAATGTAAAGTTACCAAACAATGTTTTATTTCTTTTTAATTTGGGCCCCACAAAGAAAAACGTTAGGCTGTGATTTTATTCTTCATTCTCTGACATTTCCATTATGAAAAATGAAGAGGTAGTTGAACATATGATTCTTTGAAATGTTTCTTGAACATTTTCCAACTAAGAAGGTACATATTTTTGACAGACAACAAATCTGTCTGAGGGACCATATCTTCTCAGTTACATCCATCTGACCCACATGAGGAGACAAGGAATGTTGCAGGTCCTGTCTTCTAAGGAGGTATATCTGTTGGAACCCAGAAGTGGCTCTCTCCCTTTGGAATATTATCATCACAGAGATTAGACTGGCCCCTATTTTGACACTCTTTCACAAGGCCCTGAAGACCTGGTTTTGCCAATGGGCCTGGGAACCCAGAGTGAGATTAAGCCCATCAAATGGCTCGTTTGATTGTGTGTTATCACCAAGGGGGTGGGGATTATTAGTTTTTATTCTTCTATATTGTGTTTTTATTGTTTGTAAGCTGCCCAGACTCACTGAGTGACCATATAATCTTCTAAATAAATAAAATAAGTTGAGTAGTTTTCGTAAAGTTTCATTCAGAAATAACAGAATAATAGAGTTCAAAAGGGACCTTGGTAGTTTTCTACTCCAACCCCTGCTGAAGCAGGAGACCCTATACCATTCTGAACAAATGACTGTCCAATCTTTTCTTAAACATCTCCAGTGATGGAACACCTAGAACTTCTAGAGCACGGGTGTCAAACTCACCATGTCACGTGATGTGTTGTGATGTATCACAACTTTTTTTTTGCATTGCCGGAGCTGGGGTGGGAGCAGTCACCATATGATGCAACCAGCCTGTGGGCTGGCAGTTTGACACCCCTGTTCTAGAGACAAGCCATTTGCAATTGTTCTCACGGTCAATAAATTTTTTCTTAGCTCTAGGTTGGATCTCTTAATGGTAAGTTTCCTTTGGTTAATTCTTGTCCTGTACTCAGGTGCTTTGGAGAATAGATTAACCCCTTCCTCTCTGTGACAGCCTCTCAAATGCTGGAAAACAGCTCTTATGTTATGTCTACTTCTTCACTTCATTAGACTAGACATACCCAGTTCCTGCAACCATTCCTCATATGTTTCAGCCTCCAACCTTATTAAAGCTTAATAGTTAGGATTCTTCTCATTTCTTCTAAAAAAAGTTTTCAATGAAATAAATTGAAGAAGTCTTTTCAATAACTGCAGAATATTTTCTGTAGCATTCAGATTGATTCAGAGTATATGCAAAAGTACATTTCTTTGATCTTGTTCTATTTATGGACCAACACATTTTAAAGGAAGTTGCTTGAGATCATGGATATTCAGATTTTCTCTGCCACTCCATTATTCTCTCCCATTTTAAAAATATGATATGCATCATACCTGTTTTCCCCTCACATTTTAGATTCTTACTCAAAGTGTTATACATCTATGCCATGTGTCTACAGGTAACCTAATGTGTACTTAAAATAATTCAAACAGATTCCTAGGAATGCTTCTCAGATGGTATAAATTAGCTCTTTTTTAAGGAGCAATGCCAGAAATATGCCAAGATGTGGCTCTTCTCAAATAAAACTGTTATATATTATGTATCATCAAGGTTTTTATGAGCAGAAGCAGAACAGATGGAATTATTTTTATATGTCCTACTCATAACTGTAGGCTGTAATGGAGTGTGGATAGCTAGGGAATGGTTTTATAATTTGCCTTTTATTGCATTTATGCAGGAAAAAATATGACTTTCTTCCATTATAATTGTCCCATTTTCAATGCTATATTTATGGAGTCAAATAATTTATATCAGTGAATCTCTTCTCTGACTATTGTCAGTGAATGTTTCTTCTTTCCATATTTTTAGGAAATTGAGCCTGAAATTACAGTAATATTTAAAGAAAATATATCACAATGATCCAGAATGGCATATTAGTTAATACAGACACAGAATATTACATATATTGTAATGTGTAATAAAGTTACTGTCCAAACATTTCTCAAAGTCTTTCAAAGGTTCTTCTTGGTGACATATTCTATAAATAGTGCTAAAATGATTTAAGGTACTGATTCATATATTTTATAAAATAGTGCTTTTCTTCTGGGCTGTAGTACTAGAGAGGCCAATCTGTATATATATATTTTTTTTAAAAAAAACCCTCTACATATTGAAAAAGAATTCCCTCAAAGCTTTTCTAATTTTCAACATTCTTTTCTAATTTTCATATGATTTTTTTTAAACGTAGCAGCATGCTTTTTTTGTATTATGGAATAGTATCCAGAAATGTTATTTTACTTATTTATCAAATATCCATAACACCCATCTCTCATGAAATGCTTTTTAAATATATAGGTCAGGCTGAACAGTAGTCAATGTTATGTTTATGCCTCACTTTAAAGTGATGGTTGCTTAAGCATGATTTATTGAATAAATCCAAATGGTTAGATTCATTTAACATGCTCAGTGTGGTTTTCAGTGATTGTATTCATGTCATCTACTAAGCCAAAGCCAAACAATCCATTGGATGGCTTAGCACCAAGTATGAATTCAACTACAAAACTGGTAGAATGACTCTTTGAAATTCAGTTGTGCTAAAGCAGAAGGGATGGGTTACAATTGCACCTTAGTCTGTTGATAGTACAGTTATAATAAAATGACTGAGTTAGGATATGGCAAATGGGACCTTTAGCAAAAGATGTCCATTCTTTACTTTTTGTTATAAAAGTTTTGAAAATACAATATCTTGCTATCTCCATTAATACTAGCTGACAGCTATTATGATATTAATGGACACTTCTGCACTGTTATAACTAATCTGGTATCAGTGATGGAAATATTACAAATTATGATGCCTGTTCTTGGGGTCAGGGAACCCTTTTCTATTCTTCTTCTTCTTCCCCTCTTCTTTAGCATATAAAAATGACCAGCATGGTTATTGCTAAGAATTCTGGAAACTGAAGTCAATATGTCTAAACCTGGGGAAGGTGACTTGTTTAAAAAATGTTAAACTAAGAGAGGATTGATGGTAAATCAACATACATAAGATTTAGCCTTCACTTTAATCAGACTTTCCAATTTTAGTATTAAATTCAGTGTGCATTAAACCACTGAAAACGAATCTGTAAGAATTTTATTTGGACTCTTTCTAATTTGGTAAAATTGCAGTAAGAACAGACTGCCGCCTGAAGAAGCTACTTGGATAAGCATCAAATATTTTAAACAAAAAAAGAAGAAGTCCAGTTGCCATGACTTAATATCCAGACAACAGGACCTGGATGACTGAGAATCTCTATCAACATATTGCAGTAAGAACAACCTTAGAGCTATCCAATTTCTGGACCAGAATTTCAGTCCAGAAGACTTTCATCCTTTTATCAGTAGTATACTGTTCTTGGCTCGTCCCAAGTCTTGTTTCTCCAAAGATCATTCTTGGTTTATATCTGATTTATGGCATTGCAGTGGATTTGTAGGAAATCTCATAACTTTGAGAATTTAAAAAAAACAGTATTTCATTATTGATAAAAGTAAAATAGTGATATGTTTGCCAGCTAATTTTGCAGGAAGAAAATCTGGATTGTTCAATATGTTAATAAATTAATATCAAATTAAATAGTATTGAGACTAATAGTCATCCCTGTTGGACTCCTCCTATGGTTTGTGGTACATTTTAGTACAGACCCTGAGTATTGTATTTCATTCTAATGAAGGCAATACTATAAAGTGGGTGAATGAGCAAAAAATATCATGTATGAGTAAAGAATGCCTGTTTAGATTGTCAGAATGCTACAGACATAATATACTTTGATTTTAGAAAAGCATATACAAAACTAATTAAAGCTGGTTAAGTGCCATAATAATTAAGTAGATCTCAAACTGGATGAAACATCATATTCAAATTGCTAATCATTTATTCTGCATCTAACTGGAAAGAGATGTTAAGTAGGGTGCCACAAGAATTAGTCTTAGGTCCATTACTCTTCAATATTTCTATTAATTGTTAGGTGATGGGATGGAGGGAAAGTGTATGACATTTGCAGATGACATGAACATAACAATGAATGAGATATGGCAGAAATAAAATTTAAAATGATCTTGATAATTTGGAAAAATGGGTGAAATTAGAGAAATTTAACAGTGCTTATGCAAAATGCTTTTCTATTGGGAAACAAAAAATAAATTCAGAAGTATAGGATTAGAAATATTATCTCATAATAATTGCAAAAAAGAACTTGACATATTAGTTGATTGCAAATTGAAAATGAGCTAGAAAGTGACATAGCTGCAGAGAAAGCTAATCAATTTTAGGTTGCGTGAACAGTAGGATTGATTGGTTAATTAACTGCAGGTATATCCTGTCACAATCAATTCAGCTGTCAGAAGCTCACATGATAGAAAAGCAATTTATAACATCCATGTTAGATTGGTGTCCAGATCATGGGTTGAAGTTGGTCTTCAGTATCAGTCAAATGCGATCAGGGATTGTGACAGGTTTATTTGTGTAGAGAGGTTATTCTAGAAAATAGATAATGCAAACAAGAACTCCCCTTTCTTCTAGAAATGGAACAGTAGAAGCAAATGTTCCCTAGATGATCTAACAGGTCAGATTGATTCAGGGATTTGTAGCAGTCCCATAGAGTACCTAGGTGCCTATGCATAAATAGTTTTATAGGTTAAAACAAGGGAAGATAATTGAAATAATGGAAAACAGTATCTCCTGTCCTCAAGCTCATAAGGTAACTGTAGTTTATGATAGCAAACACTGCAGAGACATCTAAAAGGACAAAGAGAGTTTCATTGCCTGCATCCAGGTCCTGATAGTGATCATTAATGAAAAACCTATGGCATCTTGGTCTCATGGCTTTGCCTAAATTGTTTCATCCAGGGAACTACAAAATTGAACCACCACACTGTTTCAAAATATTTTGGAAATAAATAAAATTTTCAAATCATAAAAATATTCAGAAGTTTGGAAGTCCATTTTCTGACCAAGAGATTTTATTAAAACAATATGCTTTCATGAGCTACAGTTTGCTTCAGCAGATACCTGGAGTGCTCCAGATTCTAAATTTTTGCACCATAAATTAACACAGCTTTATTTCCACAAGTCACAGGAAGCAATCACTCCACCTAATTCATATTTGATCAGAATATAATTGAGTACTGTATCTAGTTAGGCCCCAGAGGATTCAGAGAAATTGAAACATGGGCAATGAAGATGACCAAGGAGCCAAATAAAGAGAAGCTGAAAGAGTTATATATGTTTCATTTCACAAAGAAAAATTGATAGGGATATGATGATATTCTTCATGTATCTGAAAGGCTATCACATAGAGAAAGTTTCTCCAAAGGGCAGGGCACAGGATAGTGGAACTACATTTCAGGAAGATTCAGACTGGATGTTTGGAAGTAGAGTTAGGTTGAGACCACCTTCCTTACATTTAGAATAATTTAACAGTGGAACCAATTATTCCAAGAGATAATAAGCTTTCGTTTACTGAATGGATTCTAAGGGAGGCTAAACAACTAATTGGAATTGGTGGCTTAAATGCTTCCATATAACACTATGATTTTTATGAGGGTACTTTAAACATGATGTCCCAAAGGTACTTTTTCAAGAGGCAACTGGGCTTCCTTTGCTTTTCCTTGTTTCACTTCTCATCCAAGAAGTGAACTGAAGATGCTTCTTGAATGAGAAGTGAAACATCTTCAGGGAAAAACAAAGAAAATCCACTTGCCTCTTGAAAAAGCACCTTTGGAACAACCATAACCTGGATGAATCTCCATAACATATAAACATGATGGCATTGCTGCTCTTTTTCTGTTGTTACTTTCCTCTCATGATCTTTTCTGTAGACCACAGTGAGGAAACTATGGCTTTCCAAGGGCTGCTACACTTTTGGTAAGTAGTATAACAATATGATAATAAATGATTAAATCCATACTTTGCCTTGAATTGGGCATTCTGGTTGAAAATATTCCAAATATTCCAAATATTCCAAAGCAACCAACATTTCCTTCAGATTGAACTTGACTCCCTTTATCTATCTATTTGGGTTTGTGCAATTGTAATTGTGAAATGTCTATGGAAATTCTTAGTCATCCAGGTCATGGTTGTCCCAAAGGTCCATTTTTCAAAAGGCAACTGGAGTTACTTTGTTTTTCCTTGAAGATGTTTCGCTTTTCATCCAAGAAGCTTCTTCAGTTCTGACTGAAGATCAAGTTATACACTACAAACCAGTCAGTATCCAAGGGAGTGAGAAACAAGAAGCTTCATGGATGGGAAGAGAAATGTCTTCAAAGAAAAACAAAGAAAGTCAAGTTGCCTATTGAAAAAAAAGCACCTATGGAGTAATTGTGAAATGTTTGCATAATTTTCTTGATAACTATTTGGAAATAGCTTGCCACTCTCTTTTTCTGGGAGGTGTTTTCAACCACTAACCTTAGAAAGAAAACACATTTGATTAGTTCTGCAATAGATCTCAGTAATTCTATTTATATTATTGTGAACCTCACAGATTCAGCATCTTTAATAGTTATATTGCATGGCTAATTGCACATAAAATAAGTATAAACAGGGGTTCAGTTTTCTGATCATCATTGCTCCCCCATGTGCCCAATTAAAATGAATATAGCTGACATATAGGTCAATAAATTTATCTCACTAGCACAGCTCCTGGGATATATAATTAGGCACCCTGAGAGCTCCTAATTTTGCTACCTTTCACTTTCCACAAATAGCAAATTATCAGAATGAGGTTGATAATCACATTAGCAAATGCTCATATTCTTTAGGTTCTTGAGCATATTTGTTACCTTTGAAATGATGTACTATTGGTCATGTTCTACCTAATTCCCTATTTTGCATTCAATAGAAGTATTCTATTGAAAATTTAGTTCATTGAATATAATACAAATGAACTGTAGAATAGGTATTGGCATGTCCATCAAGTTACCATATTTTTCTGTCTATAAGACACACCCTTGTGTAAGATGGCCCCCAATTTTCTAAACAAAAATTCAGAAATCAACATTTTAAATATTAAACAAACCACATCTTTAATGGCAGTAAATCACACAAGGGAGGTGACTTCCTCCAACCAGATGGCGCTCTGCAGGCTTAGTCCCGCTCACCCCCTTGGCTGTCAATCACTGTATTGAAGTGGCTTCCCGTGCCTCTTGCAGCTTCAGCCCGAACTGTGCTGATGAAAAACGGGTCATAGAAGGTAGCTTCAGTGGGACTGGCAGCATCCTTGGGGGAGTGCGATCCTCCTACACCAGGCAGCATGGCAGCGGCATGTAAAGAACCCACACAGGCATGCCCTGGGCTGTGGAGGTTACCATTATTTTTCTTTTTTCTTTTTTTCCCACTTTAATTTTTATTAGTTTTATAGTTATAATAGAACAAAAAATAGTTACTACAATATAATTGTGTATAGTATACATATTTCATAAGGCACCTCACCAACCACATCCCCCTCTACCTCCTCCCTTTCAACTTCTATCCCCCCACTTTCTCTACCTCCCTCACTCTCCTCATTCCTCCTACAACTCCCTACTTCCCTTCTCCTTCACTCCTCAAACTCCTCCTCCTCCTCAAATGTGGTTCTGAGGTGCCACTAAAACAATCCATATCTAAACTTATATAACACAATTAAATATTAGATATTACAAATAATAAAATTATGAATCCCCCCCCAACCACCCCCCCGACTTCCCAGGGTAAAAATACAAGAAAACCCACCAAATTACCCCAAAATATTATTTAAAACCTATTGAAAATACTATATTTTACAACCTAACAGATAAATATTTAATTATATGCTAATTACAATTTCTTAAAATGATATCTCCCTTGTATATAGTCTATCCATCTTTTCCAATCCATCATATATTTCTCATTTGAGTGGTCCTTCAAATATGCAAAGATTTTGGCCATTTCTGCCATATTTGTTACTTTCAAAATCCATTCTTCAATAGATGGTAATTCTGGCTTCTTCCAATATTGTCCCACCAACAATCTTGCTGCTGTAATCAAATTCAAAATTAAGTTTGTCTCTCTGGTGGTACAGTCTTTTATAATACCAAGCAAAAACATCTGTGGTAAAAATTCAATACGTTTTTTCAAGATATTTTGAAGAATCCACCATATTTTTATCCAAAAAGCCTTAATTTTTTTACAAGTCCACCATACATGAAAGTAAGTAGCGTCCGTACTATCACACCTCCAACACTTAACTTGTAAGTTAGGATACATACATGATAATTTTTTGGGATCCAGATGCCACCTGTAAAACATTTTATAAAAATTTTCTCTTATATGAGTCGCTCGTGTAAATTTTACATTTTTCACCCAGATCCTTTCCCAAGTATCCATCATGATTGGTTGTCCAAAATTTTGTCCCCATTTTATCATACAATCCTTAACCAACTCAGTTTCAGAATCAATTTCTATCAATACATTATACAATCTTTTAATATGCATGGGCCTTTGATCTATAACTTGTTTAATTAAATTTTCATCTGTTGAAGATAGGCCCATCTTAAAGTCTTTTTTCCATCTAGACTCCAATTGTGCATATGGAAACCAAGTATGAACAATTCCTTCATCCCTTAACATATTCAAAGACTTCAGTACTAGCAAATTCCCTTCTTTAATTAGGAGTTTCTCATAAGGCACCACATCTAAAACTTGTGATCTATTTATATTCTCTACTGCGTGTCTGGGAACTGTCCAAAGAGGAATCTTTGCATTTAATTTATACTGATACTTTTTCCAGACACGCAGCAGAGCGCTTCTCAATATGTGCTCTTTGAAGCTCCTATCCACCTTTTTATCATAAACCAGATATGCATGCCAACCATATAATAAACCGTACCCTTCAATATTCAATATTCTGTCATTGGTTAAATTAATCCAATCACTTATCGCTACTAAAGCAGCAGCATGATAGTACAACTTAAAATTGGGCATTTTCAAACCACCTCTTTCCCTTATATCCTGAATAATTTTTAATTTAATCCTCGGTTTCTTGCCATTCCAGACAAATCTATTAATACCCTTCTGCCACTCCTCCAAATTCGCATCTTTTTTAAGTATAGGTAGCATTTGAAAAAGAAATAAAAATTTTGGCAATACATTCATTTTAACTGCTGCTATCCTACCCAACAAAGATAATTGTAATTTAGCCCATTTATCCAATTCTATTTGTATCTTATTCCACAAAACTTGGTAATTGTTTTTATATAACTTCCCATTAGAAGCTTCAATATCAATCCCTAAATATTTAACTTTCTTAACTATTTCACAACCCGTTATTCTTTCCAAATCTTGTTTTAAGTTGCCATCCAAATTTTTTGCTAACATCTTTGTCTTAGATATGTTTAGTTTAAAACTTGATACCCTACCATAATTTTTAATTAACTCCATCAAAATCTGTACTGACTGCTTTGGTTGAGACAATGTCACAAGCAGGTCATCAGCAAAAGCACATAATTTATAATCATGTTGTCTAATCTGTATACCTTTTAAATCATCTACTGCTCTTATCTTATTCAAGAAGACCTCTAACGTTAAAATAAACAACAATGGAGATAAAGGACATCCCTGTCTAGTACCTTTCTCTATCTTAAATGAATCTGTTAAATGCCCATTCACAATAATCTGACCTGTTTGTTTCTGATAAACAGCCAATATAGAATTAATAAACTGATCCCCCATTCCCATCCTAACTATTAACTTTTTCAAAAACAGCCAGTTCAGTCTATCAAAAGCTTTTTCCGCGTCCAAAAACATAAGAACTGCAGGTACCTGGATATGCTTGTCCAAATATTCTAATATATTAATAAGTTGTCTAACATTAGTTTTCATCTGTCTCCCTTGCAAAAAGCCAGTTTGATCTGAATGAATTATTGTTTGTAAAACTTTCATTAGTCTGTTAGCCAAAATTTTAGCAAAAATCTTATAATCCGTATTCAACAATGAAATAGGTCTAAAGTTTTCTGGTTGAACATTATCTCTTCCCTCTTTGGGAATTAAAGAAACATAAGCCGTTTTCCACGAAGGTGGAACCTGACCACCCTCTTGTATATTGACAAACAACTCTCTAAGAGGTTCCACCATTTCCATTTGAAGATGCTTATAATAAGCTGCCGTTAAACCATCCGTCCCAGGAGATTTTCCCATTTTCAATTGTTTAATCACTGAAATTATTTCATCTGATGTAATTAATCTATTTAGTCTATCTCTTTGTTCACTAGTAATTGTCAATACATTCTCATTTTGCAAAAAAACATCTATCTCATTCCCTTGTATCTTGTCTTCAGCATATAACTTGGAGTAAAATTCTAAAAAGGCTTTTTTAATAGTTTCTTGTTGAAATACCACCTTCCCTCTATATTCTATTTTATCAATAATGCGGGATTTTTGTTTTTTCCTTAGTATATAGGCCAACCATCTGCCAGGTTTATTAGAATTAAAAAATGTGTTATGTTTAGCATATTGCATATTCCTAGCAACTTGGTCGGCCATCAACAAATCAAATTGTTTCTGTAAAATCTTAATCCCCTCTTTAATATTTTTATCATCTGGTCTCTTTACTAAAAGTTGCTCTTTCTTTCTTATTTCCTCCTCTAATCCCTTCCTTTTTTCCTCCCGTTTACATCTATACCTTTTATTCATGTCAATTAAAACCCCACGCATAAAAGCTTTACTAGCATCCCACACCATTTCTATTGTTGTACCCTTATGAAGATTTAACATAAAAAATTCCTTCATGGCACTTTTACATTCAAGCACGTTTGAATCATATTGAAACAAGTTTTCATTGAGTCTCCAAGATCTTCTAGGAGTCTGGCCCACCATTAACTCCATCAAAACCGGATTATGATCTGATAAAACTTTAGGCAAAATTTTTACCTTCCTTACCCCAGAAATAAAGTCACTTGGAGTTAGTATAAAATCAATTCTAGAAAATGATTGGTGTCTATCAGAAAAAAAAGTAAATTCTTGGTCTTTACCATTTCTTTCTCTCCATATATCTATCAAATCAAAATCATCCTTAATGTCAAAAAAGGATTTAGGCAGCAAAGAACGTGTTTGAGGAATTGGTGATGTTTTCCTCTTGTCTAAACTAATATCCATAACACCATTCCAATCTCCCATTAAAATACAAGACCTATAATCAAATTGTGTTAATTTTTTATGTATTAATTTATAAAACTTTCCTTGGTGTTGATTTGGTGCATAAATACCCATCAGAAGAACTTTCTTCCCATCTATTAAAATTTCAATTACTAAAAATCTGCCTTCAACATCTGCTTCTATTAACTTAGCGTTTATGTGATTTTTAACATAAATAACAATTCCATTCTTCTTCTCTTTAGCCGCTGCCACAAAATGTGAGCCTAATTTATTATTTATCAAGTATTTCTGATCACTAGATCTAATGTGTGTTTCTTGTAGGCAGATTACATCATTTTTACATTGAGTCAAATAGTGAAATATCTTTTTCCTCTTCTGAGGAGAATTTAGACCGTTGACATTCCATGTCAAATATTTATTTGACATGGCCGGATTGAGAAAGCTTTTGCAAGACCAAATCAATTTTCGCCATTTTCTTCTTTGGTCTAGCTCCCATGGCTTCCAAACTTGCAGATGTGCGTAATTGTTGTTGTTCTTTTTCTTGTTCTTCCATACGCTTGGTAGCTGATCTAGTTTGCCTTTGATCTTTAGATTTCTCTATTTCCAGGGGTTGGAAAATATCAATACTCTGTACGGGCAACTCTATCGTAACTCCTCCAGCTGCTGGGGGAGGCTGTGAGTCTGAAAATTGTAGTTGTAATAGTTCCATCCCTTCTTCTTTTGACAAATCTGCATTTTTTGGTATCGAGGATGGGGGTCTAGCAGCCTTCAGCATGTTCTCAGCAAAATCTTTCGCCTTTGCAACAGAATTCAAATAATATATTTTACCCTGATATGATAATGAAAGTCCAGCTGGGACCTCCCATCTATATTGTAAAGCACGTATTTTAAGCTCAGCAACCAAAAATGCATAGTCCTTTCTAGCTCTCAACATCTTTGGAGGAATCTCCTTCAGAACCACAACCTCCTGACCAGCAACATTTAATGTCTTATTATAAGATATTGTAAGAACATGATTTCTGAATCTCCTTGTTACAAAATAAATAACAACGTCTCTAGGTAAATTTCTTTGTCTTGCAATCCGTGAATTAATTCTATATATTCTATCAATTTGCCAGGAAAAATTCTGGACGGCATCGTTTAAATTTTTTTCCAAGGCTTCCTCAAAGATTTTTCTCAAATCATCCTGAGTCTCATTTGGTACCTCCCTCAGGCCTCTAATTCTAATAGCAGACATCATCTGATTGTATTGCACCATCAAAGCATGATCATATAATTCACTTTTCATTTGTTGCTCGACCTCCTCAACCTTTTCTTCAATACCCTCCCAGACCCCCTTAACAGCTTCCACAATATCCTCTCTTATTTCCATATTATGGGTCTGGATTGTTGCCTTAATTTTTTCCAGTTCATCAGATACACCTTTGCCTTGGTTCTCAATCTTATTCTCCAAATCCTCAATCTTACTCTCCAACTTTTTCTCCATTTTATCAAACCTTTTTTCAAATCTTCTCTCCAAATCCTCAGTCAAATTAAGAGTCATTGTTGACAATGCAGCCTGTAGATCTTTCACAGTAAGCATTTCCGAAGAAGCTTGTATAGGCAAAGGGTGAGATTCTGTAGTTGCTGAAGAAGGTGGCTCCGCTGGCGTCGCTAGCCTCCTCGGAGGCTCCGTTCTTCTGGGTTTGTTAAGCCACATAAACAGCGAACACCAGCTGTTTTATTGCGGTGATAAATCCCCCCTTCGGGCAAAGAAGGGGTGAAGAGCATCAGGCTAAGGTTGAGTTCCTCTGAAATCCCCCTGGTAAAGTTATCAGGGGGGAAGAGTGAGAACTCCCTAGGAAGAAGCTTGAAGAAGCTCCTACCCAGAGACGTTCCTGTTTGTAAACAGGCTCAGACGCCGCGACCAGCTCCTGCTCGAGGAAAACTTTTTAAAGAGACCTATATGCAGGCGGAGTGAATACAGGAGTCTAGTACTGCAAGTATTTCTTTATATTTTACTTCTGACCACGTATTTCTACAATCAACATAATGTATTCAAGATGGCGATCGCTTTTACTGTAAAGAGAAAGTTACCGGAAAGTGAAAGTGATTTTTTTTTTCTTCCTCAAGCGTTTAGAGCGATTGCTATGAGATGGCTCAGATTTACATTTTAAAATCTTATAAATTGTAATTCAAGAAGATAAGAGGAGGATATATTTTGGTAAAAATTTTGGTTTGAACAAAATGACTTCTAGACAAACTAAGTTAGTTTCCTCAAAGGTGGTATCTTCTCCAGCTCAGCCCTCTAAAGCAGTGACCAGCTCTCTTGCTCCCCCTCCTTCTTCACTATTATTTTTCCATGTATAAGACACTGCACTTGTATAAGATACACCTGATTTTTGAACAGGGTGTTTGCAGGAAAAAATAGCACAGAAAAATATGGTACAGACTATGAACCAGTAAGTACCCAAGGGAGTGAAGAACAAGGAAACAAACAATAAACAACTCAGAGTTAATGTGGTACAAAATGAGTTTAATATCACCACAACTGGCACTAAATAACCCATTGCCAATCAATAGCGAACCATAGTGATACAACTTACCTTTGAAGATATCAAAACTATTTTTAAATGATCATAAGAATGCTCAGTTAAAAGTTTTTGTTTTTGTTTTTTTAAAAAAAAGTCTGGAAAAGCCTATGCAATTTTTGGTTAAAAAAAAAGTATTCATTTCGGTGCTAAAGGAACATTAGTATATGCTCTTTCACAATCTAAAGTCAGAGAAAGGCTTCTATTGATGAGTTCTTTACAAGGACAAAGTCGTTGAATCACATATCTTCCCCTCAGAAATAGCTCTTGGAATGTCATTACATTTTGACAGAGTTAGGGCCCTTCCAAATTTAACAATGATTACTCAGCTTGAATCATATTCAAGCAACAGGAGTGCTGATTCCCTCTGGATCTTGCAAAAACCAGAAAGGAATGTGGCAGGTGGTTAGAATTTAGGGATGGTCACAGATGGGTCAAAATAGCCAAAAGTGCAAGGGTTCACCAATTTAACAGAGCCCTAGTATGCCCCCGTATTGTACTCAATTAATATTATAATTTCTCATTTAGAATGACATCATCAGCCGTGTATTATACCACATTAACAATTCTTTCCCATTCCTCTGTATCATCCCTAATTTATTATCATTCCTTCCTTCCATAGTTAGATTGCTTCTATTAATCCCACCATATGGAAATGTGGTGAATGAAAGTCACAAAACCAGAAGCCTTATTGTGACTTAATTCTCTAGGAAACATATGTCTATATGGATTCTACATGAGGCTGTGTGAACATAGCAGATGTATTTTAGAAAATAAACAAACACATGCATGTTAAAAGCCCTATTAGCATTCATAGTCTAATGAAAGTTCTAGTTTTTGACTAACATTTTTCCTATCTTATGCCAGCCTTTTCTCCTAAACAGTTCACTAATGTTTGTAAATTGCAATCATATTAATAGAACCTGCATTGTCTGGCTCTAATGTGTTCTGTCATTAAAGAAGGCTATATTTGGAAATAAATGCTATGTAAATCTATATTTTGATTAGCCTTTTTAGATCTGAGGTGTCATAGCTGGGACTCATGAGAATTGGTGCAACACATCCAGAGAATTTTAACTAGATCTCACTGCTAGAATTCTTGACCTCATGGTTCCTTCTTTTTGGGCTAATCATTAGTTCATTCACCCCACCGACATGTCTTAATCAAGGACTGTTCAATATCTTCAATCACTTTTATTCCATAATAGTTCCAACCTATAAACTATCCGGTCTATCTCTGAACACAGTCCTAATTTGTATTCTATATATAAATAACTTGTGAACTTACAGAACCATTTGCAGTGCTTTTTTCTTTTATTATTTTGTGTCTTAACAGAAATATTGATTTGTGTGTGTGTGTGTGTGTTTGTGTATGTGAAATCAAACATTGGATTTTGGATACTTAAAGGAATTCAGTGGTATTTTATTTTTAAAATGTCCAAATAAACTTATTTAGTCAGAAGTAGCAGTGACCCCATTCAAACAACCAATTGAGTTCCCAGAACCAGTTTTAGAAATATATGCCAGAGACATCTACAAAGCACATAAAAAGATTTTAGAAGGCAGGAGTGACTGCGTGATCAAAGTTCTGTCCTTTTTATATACACCCCCCCCAGTGACTTCATCTGGTTTTTGACTTCTAGCAACTGCAGGTTTTTTTGGCAAGGTTGATTTTTGCCATTGCCTCCTTCCTAAGATTAAAAGAGAGTGACTAATGGGTAGAGTTATGTAGGCTAAGAATGACATCCACCTAAACACATGCAATATTTATTAGATTATTAACATTTAATATTCATACCAAGTATACCGATGAAGAGTACAAACATCCAGATTAACACAAGATGGCAACAAAATGATTCAAAAATCCTAACTATGGTGTGAGGATAGGTTTTAGCCAAAATAACAAATGTAGATAAGTACAGGTAGGACTTGGATTAAATTGATTTCTTGACCCCATTTCTTTTCTATTGGAATACAGAATAACTGATCATATGAACAAATGCCAAAGATGGTCCATGGTTGAAGGTCCTTGATGGTCTCTGAACTTGGTTTTTTTCTTGCAGATGTTTCATTACCTGAACTACGTAATATCATCACTGATATAATTTGCTATCATTGTACTGCTATGAGACGTGCTACCCCTCATTTCAACTCTGAGCTACAAATATTCTCCTTTATCAGTCCATCCTTAGAAGCATCTAGCCTCCCAGCATGAATAATGGGCAAACTTGCATCTACAAATATCACAAATGAAACAGAAGATTTGGAAATAATCTAACCACAACCTCTACTTTTATGTTGATGTGATCAGAGCAATATATAGAAATATATGTTTATCATTCTAAATCTGTTGTTCATGATGCACCTCTTGACTAAAAGTATCTTAGCTAGCTTAAGAATAATCAAATCCATTGAGATAGAAAACCACTTGGCCAGGAAAATCATGAATTGATACTTCTTTGTTTGCAAAATCCAAATCGAGCAGGTCATCTGCTAGATTTCTGAAAAAAAAAATCTAATGTTGAATGACAGAATATGCAATAAGGGATTAAGAGGCCACAGCTGGAATTAGAGACATGGAATTGTGTGATGAATGTTATTGGCTTTGCTTGGAAAATTTGTCCCTATATGAGACTTCTAACATTTCAGCCTTTTTAAAACAAATTATTTGGATTAAATATGTCCTGAGGGTGATGCTGGGTTATTAAGAGCTATACCAAGACATTTAGATTTTTATGGAGAAATAAATATCCCAAGTAATAAGTAATTTTTTTTCAACTCCTTGCAGCTGTTTATTACAATTCCCAGAGTTACAGATTTACTTTTTTCCCCCACTTGCCTTTTGATCCATATTTCTGCATTGTGAAATTGAAATATGATCTCATAAAGTCTTGTATATATGTATGAATTGAAATATTGGTTATTGATTCCACTCCACTGTTTAGCATAAAAATCGCTGTCCCATGCTTGTGTTACTCTATATATTACGTATATGACAAGCCACAATGTAAGCCAACTAATACTAATACTAAACTTAGAAAGGAAACTGACCAAACAGCAGAGGTATAAAAGATCAGCTCCTAATTCACAAGATGGTTTTGGAAAACTGCAAGAAAAGAAAGATAATATTAAATGTAGCTTGGATTGATTCAAGACTTCCTATTTGGATAAATCAAGTTCTTAGAAATAATAGAAGTCAGTAGAAACATCAGAAAGTTTATATAAAAATCAGTGACACAACAGAAGACATGGTCACTTGCCTTCCTTCAGGCTGACAATATCAAGCACATTGAAATAAGAAGAAGGTTAGTAGTGAATACATAAGAAAAGTGATGTCCAAACTGAGTGGTGGACATATTATCAAGACAATTAGCACCTGGGCAATTCCAGTCATTAGATACACAGCTGGAACAGCAGACAGACTTAAGCAGAATTAGAAGTCCTGGATAGAAAAACCAGAAAAAATAATGACAATGAATTTCCTTCATCCATAAATTGGAGACATTGACAGACTCTATGTATCAAAGAAAACAGGTAGATATGGAATGGTGTATGTCTACCAGACAATTAAAGAAGCAAAAAGGACAGTGGAAAAATATCTGATCACAGTGAAAAAGTTGCACTAAAGCTAGTACACCAGGAAGGCTTACTGAATAGCAAAGAATCCAAAATGGTCTATAAGAAATACCAAATAAATAAGAGAAAGAAAAAAAGAAAAAAAGGAATAGGGCAAGGCAAAGTGGCGAGTACATTTAAAAAAACAAAGAAATCAACAACCGAGCAGGTAAAGCACATAACAAAACCTGGCAATAGCTAAACAGCAGGAAAGTTGAAGACGGAAACAGAGGAGATAATTCTGGCTGTTCAAGACCAGGCCTTAAGAACATAGGCATTCAAACCGAGAATTGAGATGACAGCAACAGACAGCTGCCTCTGCAAAGAAGCTGAAGAAACTGTTAGCTGCTGCAAGATCACACACAATGACTACAAACCATGGCATAATAAAACAGCAACAATGGTGCCTTGAAATATCTACAAGAAATACTATTTGACTGCAACAAGAACAAAAGGACAAAATAGACAAAGTAAGTAGAAAATGAAGAAGCTATAGTGTTCTGGTATTTTAGAACTGAAAAGACAAGCACCTGCCACATAACCCCCCAAAACACCAT
This sequence comes from Bothrops alternatus, assembly GCA_034064705.1. Classification (NCBI taxonomy): domain Eukaryota; kingdom Metazoa; phylum Chordata; class Lepidosauria; order Squamata; family Viperidae; genus Bothrops; species Bothrops alternatus. Next base: position 5,851,465 of record JARGCV010000047.1, on the reverse strand, counting down.
CAGCATTAACAAAATCACCATCCGTCAATTGCCAAAGGCAGCTTAACCTGAAACAGCAAATTCAGTCTAAACATCTGTCGACCAACTATAGTAGCATCAACAAAATAATAACTAGAGGCAAAAATGGCTATATAAGGGACTGTTGGTACATCATTTAGAAAATTGGAGAAGTGAACCGTTAAACGATAAATACAGTAAAAAGACCTTAAAGTAAAGTGCACAAAATTAAGAATTGGCAATGGTTATAAACTGACGCCATTAGGAAAAAAAACAAAACAGAAAGATTCATTTTTCCAGCTCAAGAAGAAGCATTAAAAAAACAACTCTGGTGAAATCAAGGATTCAGCATCTATCAGACAGCCACAAGTGCAGAATTTGAAATGAAAAGATGAAACCATTCATTATGAGTAAATGGATGCCGAAAAATTGCTTGGGCTGACTATAAGCAATATAATGATAGAGTAGCCATTGCGAGCTATTGGCATTGATGCAACAACTATAATTTCAGAATTTCCTGAATGTGACATGATCACAAAATTGAGAAAGTAGCCAACAATGATGGAAATGGGATTTTTGCAACACACTAATTACCATCTGGAATACAACTAACCAGTTATATAACAATAATTGAAAAGAATGACATTTGCAAATGGGGCAATGCCAAGAGAGAGAAAAATTAAGGAAAAAAAATAGAGTTCTAACAATAAACCTGAAGGATTTTGCAAAGTCATTCTACAGTTGTTGATGCAATTGGTGGAATAAAAGTAGATTAAATAAATGTTCACAGGAACTAAATATTTCAGCTATATAAATTGCAGATTTGTAAAAAAAACAAAAAGAAAACAAAACCTCCACTGTATTGGATACATGTTATTCTCAGCCATAGAAATTAACTTGGTGATTTGGCTAAACTATATGGACTTCCTGAAGCACTTGAATGAAAGGCAGGATATACATTCAATAAATACCTGGTGTCATTTATTGTTTACAAAAATGAAAAAAAAAACGAATGTTGGGGGTTTAATTTGAAATGAATGATCTCTGGTGGGAGATTTTTTTCCCCCTTTGGTTCATGTGTTTTAAAGGTCACTGATTACATATTTTTTGGACAGCAGGAAGAAAGATTCTACCACAAGGGATCTAACTCTTTTGAGCTAGCAGACAATAGCAAAATTATATTTCTCTGGAAGACTGAAGGAAGTTGACAATATGAGCGTGATTGTCCAGCTTCATCTTCACCAGCATCTTTGACTATACCTTGAAAAATTTAACATCTTCCAATGACACAAAACATATTTTTGATTTTTTCATGGTCTAAAGTGAAATCCTTTCCTGAATGAACTATAAAGAAAGTCTCTAATTATTTTGCTGACTGGGGCAGATGAATTGAATCTCCAGATCTCAGAAACACTTTTGACTGCAGTTGCTGAAAAATGATAGCATAATTTTGGTTCTAGGATAAAGATGATACTGTAATACTTTTATTGTACATACAAGCTTTCTAAAATTCTTACTGAGGCATAGAAATATTCTGAATGGTTTTTGGGCCATACAGACTTTACAAATTTAAAGATATTTTCTTTTTTCCCTCACAACTGAATTTTGGTGAGACTGAGACAGAACTAAAGATGTATTATTACTCTGGTTGATCACACATTCAGTCAGATGTTTAGACTGGATTTGTCATTTTTATCCACCTGGGATAGGCAGATGTTGTTTTTTTATGGTGTTAAAGATATCATCACAGGATCATCTGGGTAAAGCTGCATTTTGCAATTGACTGATGGTGATTTTGTCAATGCCAGTGGTGTTCAAGTGGTGCTTCAGATGTTTTGGGATTGCCTAATTGTGCTTCAGATTTCTTTGGGATAATACTGTTGGTATATCTTTGCTTTATTTGCCACTATTGTTCTACTTCTATTTGCCATGGTGGCACAGTGATTAGCAGTACTGCAGACTACTTCTGCTGACTGCCTGCAGTTTAGTGGTTCAATTCTCACTGGCTCAAGGTTGACTCAGCCTTCCATCCTTCAGTAAAATGAGGACCCAGATTGTTGGGGGCAATAGTCTGACTCTGTAAACCACTTAGAGCCCTGTGAAGCACTATATAAGTCTAAGTGCTATTGCAGTTTTTTGTGTTTTTTATTTTCCTTGTTCTTTTTATTTTACTCTCTCCAGATAATGCCATGTCCATTATCCATACTTTTTGGTCTTTCTTATCCACAATTGTTAAGTCTGGAATATAGTGTGGCAGACGTTTGTCTGAATTGTGAAGTCCCAGAGCACTTTAATTTCTTCATTTTCTATTACTTTGTCTATTTTGTGATCCCACCAGTTCTTGCTTGCAGGCAAGTGATATATCTTGAAAACATTCTAATGTACCATTGTTACTACTTTGTCATGCTGTTTTATTATTTATTATTATTTCAACATACCATTAAACATGTATATCACATTTTTTTAAAAAGCACAAAATTTCCTAAAGTCAAGGAGCAGTGAAGTGTTAAAGGAGGAAAAAAATCTAATCAGACTTCAGAAAGTAGAAAGTGTAAAAAAAGAGAAAAAAAAACTGATTTTGTTTGGTATAAGATAGGATAGAGAGACAATCTGGCAGGCTTTCTAGATCCTGTTATTCTAGCCTACAACAATGCTAGCATTCCTGGAATCTCTGCTGTTTCTGCTCCTCTACCTCAAATGGCTGACATTAATTCAGTAATGGCTTCCAGCAAAAGAAGGTGGGTGATCAAGAAACATTGTCCCTGTATTGAAGATTCATGGGAGAAGAGTGAGCTACTTTTTCAAGGTGAAGAGCCTCATTAAACCAGAATGACCTTTCCCTATGGAAGATTGTAAGTTAAAAGTGCCTGCCAAGCACTATTGGCAACCTAAGTGCAAAAGAAATACAGATGGCTACTTGGAGTATATTTTAAAGGTATAACTGTAATATTGTGATCTCAGAGGAAAACTTTGCATTGACAGTAAATATGCATGGGATAAAAAAATTGTTTTTTAAAAAAATCTAGTAACCCATTAAACTAGCCTGTCCTTCAGGAAATTCACATTTTTGTTTGGAGATGTTGCAGAAAACAGTTGCTAATATATGAAAGGTATAACCCAGTGATGGGATTCAACCAATTCGCACCACTTTGGCAGAACCGCTAGCTAAGTTTTTGTTGCCCAGGCCCAGAATGGACTCCTGGAAGCAGCATCCACACATATTTGTTCACATATTTGAATCCCACCACTGGTATAATACAATTCTATTGTTCCTGTACTCTAAAAATGGAGCAAACAAAAAGTGGTTGGGCCTTAAAGAAATCAATTTATTTTAAAGCTAGGCTGGAAAGCATTGCTGTTTACAATTGGTGGTAGAGAGGAGATTTTACTTTGTGTTACCGAATAGAGTTGGAAGGGACCTTTGAGGTCTTCTAGTCCAACCCCCTGCTTAAGCAGGAGACCATATACCATTTCAGACAAGAAACTGTCCAGTTTCTTTTAAAAACCTCCAGTGATGAACACCCACAACTTCTGAAGGCAAGCTGTCCCTTTTATGTATTCGTGAGCTGCACTGGCTACCAACTGGTCTCCGAACACAATTCAAAGTGTTGGTTATGACCTATAAAGCCCTTTATGGCAATGGACCAGGACACTTGCAGGACTGTCTTCTGCTTCATGAATCCCAGCGACCGGTTAGGGCGCATAGGGTTGGCCTCCTACGAGTCCCATCTGTTAGACAATGTCATCTGGCAGGCCTAGGGCAAGGGCCTTCTCCGTTGCTGCCCCAGCCCTCTGGAACCAGCTTCCCTCAGAGGTTCGTACTGCTCCCTCCCTCCTAGCTTTCCGTAAATTGCTGAAGACGCATCTATGCCAACAGGCTTGGGGCGTATGAGCTGTGCTCTGCCCCTGGGCCCTAGGAAGGTCCCTCCATCAGCGACTGTGAGCTGATTGTGTTTGTATGAATTCAATTAATTTTTAAATTTTTATTGTATTTGTTGTAAGCCGCCCTGGGTCCTAGGAGAAGGGCGGCATATAAATTTGATTATAAATAAAATAAATAAAATCCAGCCAGTCAGCAGCTGGGTGGGTCACCTGGGTCCTTGAGGCATCAAAGTCCTGGTCTGCCTAGCCTGGCAGGCAAGCTGGTAGGCCAGGCACATTCACAGCATCATAGTGCCCACCCAAACATCTTGGAGACTATGTGAGGTTTCTGTCAATGCAAAGGGAACCTTGCTAGTCTGGAACAGGATGCTGACTAACACTCAGTACAGAGTGTTATATACAATATATGATTTGGGTGCAGTTTTATTTAGTTGAAATTATTATTTTGTACAAGTGCTCTGCCTGTGTGCAGGCCATTGTAACTTCACTACTCCCTGCCCCTTGAACAAATGTACAGCTAAGGTTGTTTTATCTAGTGGAGAGGGGTGTTGCGTTCTGAGCCTGCTGAACTATTCAGTAGGCTCAGAAATGTTGAAAACAGTCCTGAGCAAACCAAAAGCTACCCGGGACTAGACTGGCTGGGGCCAGCCTTGTGTGCATGTGCAAGGTGCAAAATAGTCAGATTCCTATTGGTTGTTGTTGTCCAGGCTCCGGGTACTATAAAAGGCCCGTGTGCCATTTTTGCTTTGCTGGTTGTAAGGAGAAGATCAATAAAGAAGCTTGTTGTTCACAATGTGCCTTCGTGTAATGCCTGAATCTTTATCTTTATCTTTCTTTATCTTTATTTCGACTTATATGCCGCCCTTCTCCCCAGACTCAGGGCGGCTCACAACAGAATTGTGTGGCTACCCCTGGTGCGACACCCTGTCTGGAGCACTTGCTGAAGTTTGTGAAAACCCCTGAACTGCCGCAGGAACAGTTTCAGCATCATGTGAGATGATGCTGGAACTGGGAAACTGTGAACCAGAATGCAGATTATGGTCCTCCTCCTCCCCGAGAGCAGAGCCAGGAGTGGAAGTGTTGCTGTGAAGCCTCTAGCGCAGTTGGTCAATGTGTCTGCAGATGACACGTCCATCCTCCAAGGCCACTTTGTATGACAGCGGCCCAGAGACCTTGCATACCACTGCTGTGACCAGAGGTGTCCAGGCCCATAGTTCCTTGCCCAGACTGGATCGCCCACCTGAAGTCTCCTAGGTGCCTGCGGTTGTGACACCTGTGAAGCCACCCGGTCTGGGTGCAACCTGTCCAGTTTGGTAATGAGGCGGCGACCCTAGTGGAGTTCTGCTGGGCTCTTTCCTGTGTCTGTGCAAGGTGTGGTGCGGTATGCAAGAAGGAAATCTGCTAACCTGTGATGCCAGTTACCATAAGTCAGTTTCTTGAGAGCATCTTTGGTAGTGCGCACTATCCTCTCTGCTTGGCCATTGGAAGATGGGTGGAAGGGAGCAGAAGTCACATGCTGGATCAAGTTGGCCTGAAGAAAAGCCTGGAACTCAAAAGAGGTAAATTGGAGGCCATTATCTGAAACCAGGACATCTGGAAGTCCATGTGAAGCGAAAATTCCTCTCAACACCTGGATAGTCCTGACAGTAGTAGTGGAGGAAACAGGAACAACCTCTAGCCATTTGGAATGGCTGTCAATGAGGAGAAGGAAGAAATGCCCCTGAAGGACCCAGTATAATCTATATGTACCCTTCACCAAGGGGTTTATGTTTCCTCCCACCTATGTACTGGGGCCTGAGGCATTTCAGGCTATGACTGTTGGCACACTTGGCACCCATGCACCTGGGCCTCAATGTCTTTATCGAGCCCAGGCCACCAGAGATGGGTGGGTTGAACCTTCTGGTGACCCAAACAGACAGAGGCAATGTGGTCTTGCCTGCCACAAGCTCAAAGAACTGAGGAAATGTTGGGGCCTTGTCTGGACACCCCTTCGGCCTTCTCTCTGCTGGCTGGTGAAATCTGTCTACCTCCTCTTCAGGATCCGATTCTGGATCTTCTCGAGTGACCTCTTGATGGATGGTGATGGTGTCTGGAGGGTTTCTGGGAAGCCGCAAAGCTTTCACAGCACTGCCCGCTGCTTCTTCAGCTGCAACCTCTCTCAAGGCATCTTGGAATGAAACTTCTTCTTTGGCGAAGATCTGTTGCAGCTCTCTACTTCTTAGATCACAAACAAAGTGATCTCGCAGCTTCTCTTCCAGATCTTTGAATTCACAAGGTCTGGCCGCTTGTCTTAAGGCAGCAATAAAGTCCGTGGCAGACTCTGGCAGCTTGTCTTAAGGCAGCAATAAAGTCCGCGGCAGCAATAAAGGCCTCTGGTCTCTCTGCTTGAACACATGCCTCCAAGTGATTACAGACAGTTTAGGCTGTAAATGTTCCTTAAGCATTTTCTTTAAGTCTGTATAAATCACAGACTCCAAAAGCACAGGGGCCACCAGGTTCTCAGCAATATCGAACGTTTTTTGGCCACAGACACAGAGCAAAGTTGCTGCTTTAAGGCCATCTTCTCTGATTTGATTTTCTCTAAAGTAGTTCTCCACCCTTGCTACATACGAATTCCATCGTTCCGGGTGAGAGACATCAAAGTCCGTCAAGTGGCCAATTTTCGACATTGTAAACTTTCACTGCCCTCGTTAATTGCCTCCGCTGCAAGCTTGTAGTTAGGGAAGGGGTTTGTTTGCCAAGCTCACCTCCAGGGATGCTGTACTGGCAGGCTGAGTCACAAATGCAGGATGCTGACTTCCCAGTCTTTAGGACCTTCTTGGTGAGTCCTATTTGTTTCTCTTGCTTGCAGAGATCCCACCTTCATCACCAGTTTTATGTATTTGGAATTCAGGCATTACATGAAGGCACATTATGAACAACAAGCTTCTTTATTGATCTTCTCCTTACAAGCAGCAAAGCAAAAATGGCACACAGGCCTTTTATAGTGTCCGGACCCCGGACAACAACAACCAATAGGAATCTGGCTATTTCGCGCCTTGCGCATGTGCCAGCCAGTATGGTCCCAGGCAGCTTTTGGTTTGCCCGAGACCGTTTGCAACATTTCTGAGCCTGCTGAATACTTCAGCAGGCTCAGGACACAACAGTCCCACTGGTTAATTGTCCTCACTGTTAGGCAGTTTCTCCTTAATTCTAGGTTACTTCTCTGCTTGATTAGTTTCCAACCATTGTTTCTTCACTTGCCTTCTTGTTTTAGCTTCTTCCCTTCTGTATGAATCTATGCACCAAGAGGAAGAGTATATCTCTGTTTCTGGGTGGATTTGATTGAGAAGCTATTAGATTAGAGTGAGTATACAGATCCCTCTATGGGAATGATGAAATTCATTTATATTAATTAAAAATATAATATAAAATGTATTTATTAAAATTAGTGTTCTTATCAATCCACATTTTAACACAATCCCCGCTCACTGCTCAAAAGCCAAAAGGACATAAGGAATGTTCTGCATTTGTGATTTAGAGCTCAATATATTTAATGTAAAACAAAATTATTTGTGGGTTTTAAAAATGGCAATAATCCCTGTTATATCATAGTCCTGGCAAATAATAATAATAGAATAATAAGGGCATGATTAGATGTTTTAAAACAGAGAGAGAGAGAGAGAGAGAGAGAGAGAGAGAGAGAGAGAGAGAGAGAGAGAGAGAGAGAGAGAGAGAGAGAGAGAGAGAGAGAGAGAGAGAGTATTATAAGAGTTTCAGCACGATGTCTTAAATTTTGCTTCAAAAAGACTGATGTTACAATGATCCAATATACCATTCAGCATTTTTCCTTTGGGTTATTTCTTAGATTCAGTGGAAAATAAAGTTATAAAAGTTGAGAGTCTCTGTTGGAAAAATTCAGTCTGAATTTGAATTAGATTTTTTTTTTAAAAAAAAAGATACAAACAAAATTCTGAGCAAAGATAAAATGATGCACAGGGAAAATGCTGCTGTTTCAACCAGTCACTGTTTTGCACTTATCCCCAAAATAAGGTCTTGTCCTATCAAACTAACAACAACAACAAACAACAAAACAGATTAAATAGGGAAGGTCAACTGTCCCCATGTGTTCAGCAAATCTATGATGATTTTATTTAAAATTGATTTATCTGAAAAAAGTATTTGGGGCGTAAGGGTCAACAACTACCCAAAGAACTTGAGGTTCTAAGAGGGCAAATCAGGAGATTCAAGTGGAGACTTCCAAGATAAGCAGCACTTTAATTGATCAAGTGAAGTTGCTGGGTGGAACACTGTTTGTGGCAGCTGTGTTCAGAAGTGCCACACCATGGTCAGTCAGGCATTTCCTTATATAGGAAGCAACAGCCAATTACAGAGTTACACATGTCAGTAGTATCAGCCAATCATATTTCATTCTTTTCCCACTCTTTTCCTTGTCTCTGTGTCTGTGTACGTGTTCTTCCTGCCTTCATAAAATGGTGTCCCTAACGCAAGGACAGTTTACAGAAGCAAAATGGTGGTAGTTATATTAACAACAAGACTAAGTTTTCATCCTTTTATACAACCCTATAGGGGGATATGTGTATTCATCAACTAGGTTTTGTTAATTTTGGTTTAGCAAATTATATTAATCCAGGCAAAAAAGTAATTGCTTCTGAATCAGGGTTGCAGTTGACCCCCCCTCAAGATTGTAAAACTTTCACTATAGTCATTTCATGAGGATGAACTTCTTATTCCTCCTCCTGAATATCCCTATGTAGTGATCCCAGTCCCATAGAAGGCAATTTATATAGTTCTGAGACATCCTTGGTACTCTCTGAGCTTGGTTGTTTTCTTGAAGATGTTTCATTATCCAAACTAGGTAGCATCATTAGTAATGATGATGACAATAATGATTATAACTATGATATTATCTAGTTTGGGTAATGTAGGGGTGTCAAACTGCCGGCTTGCGGGCTGGATGCGTCATGCCGAAACTACGCCACCCCATTGCCGGCAATGGAAAAGAAGTCGGGATATGTTGTGACACGTCACTTGACGTTGCAAGTTTACTACCCCTGGGGTACTGAAACATCTGCAAGAAAACAACCAAGCTCAGAGAGTACCAAGGACTCCTCATTTCAGTTCTCAGCTACAAATATTATCATTTATTGATCTATATAGTTTTCTTTACATTAGCACAGCTTGGAATATTTAGAGAGTGCTAAAACAGGAAGCAGATTATCCTATCCTGTCCCACTGTTTTGTTTGAAAAAAAAATCTGAAGCATTGTTTCTTTGCAGGATCAGAGATATTAGCATATTTAAAATTAACGATTACCAAAGCTTTAATATTTGCTTTCTATAAAAATGCTATGCCTCCTATAATAGAAGAACATGTGGCTAGGCATATGTTAGTTGGTACTGACCATATTTATTTAGATTCTGTACACAAATAGCCATTTTTGTCCTCTATCTCACAGTTAATCTCATAATATTTGTTAAAACATATTTTTTCATTGTTTCATTTCTTGAGGGATTTCAGTAATTAAGAAAATCAAATACTCAGGAAAATGGAGGACTTCTCTGTAGGATAGTTCACAATCATTCTGACTGAACAATAAGACAATATTGTCTTCAAAAAAGTGAGGAGTGTGTGTTAAGGGAAATAACATTGCTTTATAGAAAAGAGTATGAGAAAATTGATGTTAATTTATGCTGACAATTCCATGTTATTTTTGTTCCTCAAAATCAGAAATATTGGAAAATGTTCATAAGTTTCAATTCCACATGCTTTAGTGGGGATACAACAATGTTTTGGGTGGGATTTTGGCTCACTACACAAATATATTTTAGAATAATATTTTTTCCCACTGAGGTAGTATGAAGTGGACACATTCTTCTTCAACACTTCACTTTTTGAGGTGAAGGTGGTGTTTTAGGCCTCGTGAAATGTTGATCTAGATCAATGATCTTTCATGGAAGAATGTACACATTCATCTTTTTGAGATAAAATAGTGGAGACACTCAGAGCAGAGTTGAGGAAGTAGATCTAGTTGAGGAAGTAGATCTAGTTTTGAGATGTGCTTCACTCAAAATTTAATGATGAATTAGGTGGATTTTTGGAGCTCCATAACCCAATAATTACTAGTGGACTCTGGCATAGAAAGAATGAATGTGAGGTAGAAATTATATGTGTATAATATTCTAGAATAATGCTCTCAGAAATTAACAAATCAACTTTTATAATGGGTCTGTTCACAACTTCATCTTTTGCACTACTATTCTTTAAAGTAGACATATTTCTTTTTTACTTCTATCCCTCTTGCTATCTATAAGCAAACAGATGCTTGCTTGTTTTCTTTGCATTCCTGTTCTCTTGTTCTAAAAGTGTTCACCAAATTAAGTTGGGATCATTCATAATAAAGCCCCGTCACTTGTTTTGATATAGCAATTTAACAGTTACTTCTGTCACCATATATTTGCCTGGGGAATATCTTGTGGGCATCACAAGTTGTACATTTTACTTGCAAGTAAAGACATACAATAAGAAACATTAAAAAAACTCTATAGCATCATTTCTTGTATCAATACCTATGTGTGGATAAGGAAATATAAAACCAAATATAAAACCAATCCTCCAAAACCAAAACTTGAATTTTGGGGGCAAATTGTTGTCTTGCAAAATGTAAACTAACACAAAAGAACACATGTATTCCCTGGAAATTGTGAATTGAATAATGAATCTACAGTACAAACACTCATGTCTTTAAGCCATTCATTCTTTTGAATTCTGGGGCTAGTTATTTCAATTGGAATTGAATCCAGTCCTTATGTTTTCTGTTCAGAAACAACTCTTTAATAATTTAGCACACATGGCAGTGAATACCTTGTATTCATAATGACTGTGCATTTAGAAACATTTAGAACAATGCTCAAATGACATGAAAGAACATAAAAGTAAATCCACCTTTCTAATTAATAATCCTTTAAAAGAACAGTCAACTGAGGTTAATGCTTCCAGTCCAAATGAAGCTTCATTTCAAAAAAATTAATTAAACATAATTCTACCTAAATAGAACAATGTACATCATATCTATTTTCCAAATTGCTGCTTGACAATACATAACAGTACATTGTTAATATATGCCAACTTTATTTAAACTGTTTTTTTCTCTCTATGTAGAGAACTTCAAAAGGATTTGAACTTCTTTGTATTTAATCATCACTGGAGAAAATTCAAATGATCCTTTTTGGCATTGGTACCTTTCACTCTCTTTGAAAGGCTCCTGATGATTACAAAGTGTTTTTCAAGTTGGCAACTTGAAGATGTATAGACTTCAATTTTCAGAATTTATAGGCATGCTGGCTGAAGAATTCTGGGAGTTGAAATCCACACATTGTAAAGGTGTGAATAGCTATTTATATCTGTTAATCTCTCTCTCTCTCTCTCTCTCTCTCTCTCTCTCTCTCTCTCTCTCTCTCTCTCTCTCTCTCTCTCTCTCTCTCTCTCTCTCTCTCTCTCTCTCTCTCTCTCCTTTACATGATAGATAGATAGATAGATAGATAGACAGACAGACAGACAGACAGATAGATAGATAGATAGATAGATAGATAGATAGATAGATAGATAGATAGATAGATAGATAGATAGATAGATAGATAGATAGATAGAATTCTTTATTGGGCAAGTGTGATTGGACACACAAGAAATTTGTTTCAGTGCATAAACTTTCAATGTACATGCAAAGTTATAGGTTATATGTCATAGATCTTAGTTACAATAATTAATCATAGGATACAACAGCAAGTGATAATCATAGATACCAATAGAAAAAGGTAGTAAGAAAGATAAGAAGATGATGAGATAATAGCTATCCAGCTACTACATGGGTAAATATCTTTAGGCCTAAGTCAGTGCTGGGAATTAGGTATTCAGCAGAATGATGGCACAGGGGGAAAAACCTATCTTAGTATCTAATTTTTTTGGCATGCAATGCCCTATAGCAGCATCCAGAGGGGAGAAGTTGAAAAAGTTCATATCCAGAAAATAGGGGTCTGTAGATATTTTCTCAGCCCTCTTTCTGGTCCATGCAGTGTACAGATCCTCAGTGGAAGACAGGCTGGTTGCAATTTTGTTTGCAGTTCTAACTATCTGTTGAAATCTATACCTGTCCTGTGGAAAGTGGAAACAATGTGAAAAAGAACCATGTGCTTGTCAGGGTTAAGGGAAAAAAACCCTCTCTTCCAACTAATATATACAATACTGTATGAATAGTAGAAAATAAAAATAGAAGTAGAAGACTGTTTTAGATACCCGCAGCATCCGCAGGCTTTTCTACAAAAAGGATATTTGAACTGTGCAAATGTTTGAAGAGGTGCATTGCTTTGATGGAATGTTCCTCCAGACACCTGCTCACAGGGCCTTATGAAATGTCTTACTTATTTAAGCAGCAGAATGGCTTTTTCACTTCAGTTTGCTGGAGAAAACAAGCTTCTCTTCATGAGGCCTTTCTAGGAATAGCACTGAAAAAGTCATTTATGTGATGCAAAGCACTTTAGTGAAGGAACACAAATTTTCCCCATTTTTCAGCAACATACAGCAAAGTACCTTGTAGTGGAAATGAATGTCTAACATAAATTTAGAGGATATGGAGGTAAAATTCAGATCTATGCACATATACGAACAGGTACACGCAGACAACTCTCCACTCCCATTTATTAATTTAAACATTTAACTTCATGCTTCAGCCAAAAATTATTCCAGTGCAAATTAGTAAAAATAGTCACTAGAGATGAGGACCAAATAGTCACTAGGCTGCAGGGACCAAAAAAAGCAAAAGAAAATTTGTGAACAGTAAAAGGAAAAAAAAGGAAACAAATTTAGACTCAAGTTCTTGAAATTATAATATAATTAACAGCTTTTATCAAAATCTTCTGTGGTCATTTAACTTCATCATTTTTTCAAGATATTCAAATCTGCCCAATTCAGTTAGAGATTTGGGATCTGGATAAATACAAAAGTTATTGCTTATAAAATCTATATCCTTGAATTTCATGACATAACAAACAAAGCTTCATTGTTTTACTTCCCTGGCTTGTCTTATGATATTTATTCAAATGTAGAAAGCAAATAATAATGTACAGTACTATCTCAGAAGTGAACACATTGTAAATCGGTTTGATCTAGTGGATAAGATACCAGGCTACAAAGCGGGAGAATGTGAATTCTAGTTCTGCCTTAGCCATATAAGTCAGCTGGGCAACTCAGTTGAGTCATTCTCTCTAGTCCATGGGTGTCAAACTGCCAGCCTGCGGGCCGGATGCGTCACGCCAAAAACACGCCCACCGCATTGTTGGCAATGGAGAAAAAGTTGCGATATGTCGTGACACGATACGTGACATCGCGAGTTTGACATCCGTGCTCTAGTCCAGCCCACCTCACAGGGTTGTTGTTATGGGGAAAATAGGAGGTAGAAAGTGTGGTGGATATGTTTGACACCTTGAGTTATTTGTAAAAACAATAAAGGTGGTAATGCTAATTTTCTATGCAGAACAAGATTCATTTGGAAGCTTTATGCTTTTTATAATAGAGGAACAAGGCACTTTTACAAATGACATTCTAAGTCTTTCATTGATTGTAGCTTGGAAAAAAGACTCTTTTTAGTTACAGATGAAATGATTGAGATCAGGAAAATTATTGTTTGCCCTATATTTTAGTCCAGTTGAGCCAAATAAGATAGACATATACTTGAAAATTCACATCTCCCTGAATATGGCCATACAGTTTCCAACAAGTGTTCATATTAGAAAAAGCAACCTATTTTTCAGTTAGGAAAATTGTACTAAAGTTAGGTGTTACACAAGGTTGTCTATAAAATGTGGGCATTCATATTAACACAATTAAAATGTTTAGAATTATATTCTACCCTCTTTAAATGCATATATGGTATATTTTTTAAAAAAAATCTTGCCTTTTGAAAGGAATGGTATATACTGTTGAGTGAAAATTGCTCACCATATGCAATTTGAGATGTGAGTGAACTATGGAATTGTAACTTCACTTTCCCACCTCAGCCTATTTATTCATTACATGCAGTTTATAACTTTCAATTCTCTAGGCTAAGTTCCCAGCTAATAGGCAAATGTGTCCTTTGATGAAATGTATTGTAGAATTAATTTGGTTTTATTTTATTTTATTAACAATTTTATTTAACAATAGTACTAGCAATAGTACTTCAAACTGCTATTAATATACTGCTTCATAGTGCTTTGCAACCCCCTCTAAGTGGTTTACAGAGTTAGCATATTGCTCCCAACAATCTACATCCTCATTTTACCAACCTCAGAAGAATGGAAGGCTTAGTCTGTGAGAATTGAACTGCTAGCAGTAGGCAGAATACTGCATTCTAACCACTGTACCACTATGACTCTCTAGCTCTTTTTCTAGTGGTTTTCTTTATTATTGTCCAGTTATGACTGGCTGCAAATAAATTAATTTGTAATGCTTAGATTACCTGATTTTTTAAAAAAATAATGAATATTCCATTAGTTAAGCACCAGGTGAATAAAAGAAAAATGTTCATTTTGGCACATAATTTTCAGCAATACCAACAGAGATGATTTAGTTATTATGTAATTATCTAATTACTGTAGCTTTGGTATTTTTCTTTAACATCTCTTTATCATGAAGACATTTTAATTGCACCTTATCACTCAATACTGTTCTCATATATACACACAGTGTGAGATTATGCTGAACTTTTGTTTATCTTCTTAGTGTAGATTGCATTTCTGGCTTCTAAAATGGGAATTGAGAACTTCTAGCTGAAAGACTACTAAACTTGGAATGTAAGTCTATGATTACTTCCTAACTACCGGTAGTTCCTGTCTCTGCAGCAGTCCCAATGCAACAATGTTCAACTGGCATTTAAGTCCTTATCCTTTTTGTAATAGCCCATCAATACACACAAACCATTGAGGAAAGTCAACAAATTGGTTGTTTCCCACAAGAGCATTGCAAGACAAATCTATGCTTGCTTAGGGTTTCTGGCAAATAGGAAGTTTTTTTTTTGAGCAGGGGAGGAGTTTATATTATAGCAATTCCATACTACTCTTGTCAAGTGGTTTTTTAAGCTATTCATATTAGTGAATAGTGGGGTAATTTATTAACAATTTATAGATAATAACAAAAACAATAACAACAACAACAACAACAACAACAATAATAATAATAATAATAATAATAATAATAATAATAATAATAATAATAATAATAATAATTCATGTTATTTGCTACCCTTCTCCCATCCAAGAAGGGTAAAATTGCAAAAAACTTTTTTGTCTAAGAAAACTATGAGGATGTGTCCATATAGTCATTATGAATCCAACTTCACTTGAGTTTTAATTTTATTTAAGCTTTACTTTCCCCCTTTTCCTTTTATAATATATTTTCATCTAATATATATTGACTCTAATATAGGAGGACTGTGACAAGACAAGTCATTTTAAAAGTAAGTTATAGGATGGTGGAACTGAGTTCCTGAAAATCTATTTTTTAAATCAAAAATAAGAATGTGATGCTCAGGTGGTTGGTTGGCAAATCTTCCAACTGGAATTCCAAACAACTCTCTCTGTGTATCATCTTTCCAGAACCAAATAAAGAGCGCAATCATATGTTTTATATATAACATTATATATCAGAGGCCTGGAGACTAAAAAATATGAAGAACAGCTGCAGGAATTGGGTATGTCTAATCTAGTGCAAAGAAGAACTAGGGGTGACATCATAGCAGTGTTCCAATATTTGAGGGAATGCCACAAAGAAGAGGGGAGGGGTCAACCTATTTTCCAAAGATAAGAAACGATGGATGGAAACTAATCAAGAAGAGAAGCAACCAAGAACTAAGGAGAAACTTCCTAACAATTAATTAGTGGAATGGCTTTCCTTCAGAAGTTGTGGGTGTTCCATCATTGTAGGCTTTTAAAAAGAGTCTGGACAGCCATTTGTCTGAAATGGTATAGGGTCTCCTGTTGGTGTAGGGGGTTGAACTAGGAGATCTTCAGGGAAGTCCCTTCCATCTTCCTCTGGTGTGTTTTCAGATATCATGTCCAGTAACAAGCTATTTTATTGACTTACTGTGTTGGCTTTCATTTAATTTGAAACTTTAATTTTATATTAAATTTTAAACTTTTAAAGTTTAACCAGAATGAAATCTAACAAATTGTCTCTCCATGGGAGAATTAAAAAAAAGTTTACTCCTTTGAAGACATTTTTTCTTGGTTATTTTGCTGGATCTTCATAATGGTAAAAAGAAAATAAATGCCTTTGGGTTCTTTCTTTCACATAAAGTGAATCATAGTGAAAGACTTAAAGTAGCACTTCAGCAAAATGACAGAAGCTTATGCATTATTACCCTTCAGTTTCCCAACACAAACTATTTCAGGAAAAATGGAATTGCTGAGCTTGTCAGACTGAACAAGTCAAGTAAAGTTCAGGACACCGGCATTTGGTACAACATCAGATATATGATGTAAGAATTAACGCCCTTTCAATTTTCCCAGAGTGTTTCTAAGCTGTGCATCAAATTCTCAGCAGGATGGTGGAAATAGGACCTGGGGGAAAGGCAAACATATCATCTGGCCATAGATTCATCTGCCCTTAACAATGATGAGTTTTGCAGAACTTGCAGAAACCCAGATACTAGAGCCAACCTGCTAAAATATGAAAGCATGGACTCACAGATCACTTGGTGCTGTTATAGAGTCTATTACAGTTACTTCAGCAAGTCCCTTTGAAAAAAATATTCATAGCTGTTCTCTCTCTCTCTCTCTCTCTCTCTCTCTCTCTCTCTCTCTCTCTCTCTCTCACACACACACACACACACACACACATACACACAAAATTAACATTTCTAATACACTTATACAGCTATCATTTATTTAACTTACTAAATTTTCTATAAATATCATTATACCTGTTCATAAAAGTCTACATCTATAGGCAATCTGCTCATAGGTGATGAGTGTAAATCAGGTCCTTAATCCATTGACTGAAACAGACTGTACATTAAATTTTTGAAGCTGCAGTATCACTCTTTTGGCCAGTGTAAGGGCATGGAGAATACATTTACATTGTTTAGTTGTCAAATTACATGCACTAGATATGTAGTTCAAGAGAATGTTAGCCCTGAAAACTGTAGAGTTTGTCTCAAAATCATATTTATATAACCCACCCTATAATCAAAATGCAGGACCCAGAGCAAATAATCAAGGGTCAACACAGTGTTTACTAAACAATATGTACAGGGATATTCTTCAAAAGAATAGTTACATACCCCTGCAGATGAAGATATGCATTCATATTTATACATTTCAGAAATGGAGGAGAAAATGTGGCAGGCATACATATGTATAAGTAATACATATTCATACATAACAGGTTTCATGTTACTTCCTGCCCTTCTGTTGTTTATAGAGAAGAATAGTTAAGAAAGAAACATTTATATTTTGAGATTCGGGGTTGCAATGGGAAAGCTCTGAAAAAACTTTTAATGGATGCCGGGAGAAGGATGAGGATATTTAAAAAGTGAAAGAAATATAACATTTTTTCTCTTTTTTGTTATTAATTAAAAAAAAACTTTAACAAGTATTGGACACAAACAAGAACCGAATCCTTTTCTATAAAAATGTAATGGAGTTCAATGGTTTTCTCCCACGTAGAATTTGAAGTGTCTTGGCGACGTTTCGATGAAGTCTCATTCGTCATCTTCAGGCTGGTGCTTTCGGCTTCTGCTTCTAGGAGCAATGTGTGATTGTAGCTGTTTCTTCCTTTTAACTGCCAGTGGGGGTTTGAACTGATGGGCTGGGAGCTCGGCTGTGTTCTGATTGGGTGGAGGTGTGTTCTGATTGGTTAGGGGCTTGGCTGTGCTCTGATTGGATGGGGGCTTGGCTGTGCTCTGATTGGCTGGGGGAGTGTTCTGTTTGGGTGGGGGCTTTGTTGTGCTCAGGTTAGTCTGAGTTACAAGGGGATTAGAGATGGTGAACTGCATAGCTGTTTGGCTTCGCGTTCGTGGTCGTGCCTCATCTTCATGGTGGGTGTCAGTTTGCTTCATGTATGGATTGGAGGGGTTTAAGGTGACTAATGATGCAGCTATGGTCTGGCTTCTGGTTGTGGTCGTGCCTCATCATCGGTGTGGGTTTGGGTTTGCTTTTTGCCTGGATGCGTGGTGGTGACATCCTGTGTGGTTTTTGTGAGTGTAGGTCTGGTGTCATTCTTTGTGTTATGGACTCGTCTGTCAATAAGGGCGGGTTTCCAAATGGCTGGTAGGCGGGAGGTATCATCTCGTTTGTTCATGCTGTGAGGGCATTTTTCTATCTTGATGGCTTCTCTGGTTATTCTGTTATTAAAGTGTTCAGTTTTGGCAATAGTTCTGGTCTTTTTGAAATCAATTGCATGTCCTGTGGCTTTAAGGTGTTGGACCAGGGAAGAAGTTGGTTCCTCTTTTTTGACTGACTTTTTGTGTTCTTCAATGCGTGCAGTTATTCTTCTGTTGGTTTGTCCGATGTATGTGGTGGGGCAAGCAGTATATGTATGTATGTATGTATGTATGTATGTATGTATGTATGTATGTATGTATGTATATATATAGGTCTTTGGTTTTATATATATATATACATATATATATATATATATATATACATATATATATATATATATATATATATATATATATATATATATATATATATATATATATATATATATATATATATGTGTGTGTGTGTGTGTGTGTGTGTGTGTGTGTGTGTGTGTGTGTGTTTTCTGAGGTTTTCGCGGGTGTTTGTATGTAGGTCTTTGGACACAAGGCTGCATATTCCATATGCTTCTGATGTTGCAATCTTTCACCCAATTTATATTATGGTTTCTTGTACTTAGCATTTTCCTTTTATCTAATACTATAAAGCTAAAGTTAATTCATTATTAGTTAGAAATGAAGGCTACATGCTGAGAAAGCATGATAAGTAAAATCACAGGCAGAGGGAATTTGCAAAAGAAATTCTGAGAAAAGAATGAGCTAAAAGACAAGAACCAAAAATAGCAAAGACAGATGGCCTGATGTCAAGGCTCTTGGGCATGTTCCAGTTATCTGAAAAGATTTAAATCCATTTGGGCCAACTAGAATGTTTCTCAACCTTAGCAATTTAAAGATGTATAGACTTCAACTCCCAGAATTCTCCCACTAGCTTGACAAGGTTGAAAAACACTAAGCTAAACCAACAACTGAAGAAGCTATAATAATAAAGAAAAACAGTATAAGTCCAGTAAACCCAAGGCATGCTTGAAGGAGGAACATTTGTTCAAGAAATTCTAGATGGAAGTTAGGAAGAGGTATCTAGAAGTTTCTCCCTTATAAGGAAAGACAGAAAGGAATTCACCTGCAATTCTCATTTAAGATTAATCACACAAGTTTCCTGCAGCTCAAGTATGTTCATCTACAGCAGATTTCTCAACCTTATCAACTTTAAGATGTGTGGACTTCAACTCCCAGAATGAGAAAGGAGAAAACATTTGCATGCTGTCTTCCATGATTGACAAACACTCTCACGGATTTGCTTTCTACAGGTTAAGTAGTATACATGTTGCTGGAAGAGACTGGGCAGTTCCTAACAAAATACTTAAATACAATCTTTATATTCTTTCTGTTATTGATTGGTAATTAAAAGTTTTTGTTTATTTTGTAAATGATAATTTAATTTTGACTTTTATGCATCCTGATTATACCTGTTATGTATTCTTTTATGGTACTGTCCACCAGAAAACTGTAGGGATTATGGTGGCATGCAAACAAATGAACAAATGAATGCTCTTTAGTAATGATTTAATTTAACTGCCAACAATGTTATTTTGCATATATGATAATATAAACTGGTTAAAATGTTCTCATGCTTTTTCTAAGAGGTGTGTTGTGGGAAAATAATAATATTCCATGTTATTATTAGTGGTGCAGAGGTTAGAATGCAGTATTGCAGGCTAACTCAGCCCTTAGCCTTGAGTTTGATGCTGACAGACTCATGGTTGTCTCAGCCTTCCATCCTTTTGAGGTCAGTAAAATGAGAATTCAGATTGTTGGGGTCAATATGCCGACAGAGAGTGCTGTAAAGTCTAACTACTATTGCTATTTAATAATCAAAGGCCTTCTGCCTGCCTGTTTGAAGATAGCTATGTCTCCATCCTGCCTTCACCAGGAAAACCACCTCAGTCATCTATCCAACTTTCCATTAAATTTAATGGGAGACATAAGGAAAACTCCAGCCGTGGAGCTTTTTCAGTATCAGGGCTCTTGTTAGCACTTAGAAGACATCTATCCCTTGAGAAATTGTAGGAGAACTTCATCTTTCTCTTCTGAAATTTCACCCCACTACTTTTTTTTTTTACAAAATTCTATGTATGATTTTGTATGATGTTTGTGCTCAGTTATAGTTTCAATTGTATGTTCAGTGAATTTTTTATTACAGTCATAGACCAGAATTAAAAATTAAAACATTGAGATAAAGCAAAACAAGAGAATAAGACATACTAGTATATTGCTGTTTGTGGTGAGATCACTGATGGGTGGCCAAAGTTTTTCTAATTTAGTTATCTTTTAGGACCAGCCCAAGAAAGACATAGCTCAATCCAGCCAAAGTTCAGTTCTTTATTTGCTCACACCATATAGACAGAATCTTGCCAGACTAAATATATACTACTTTCTCTTTAATAGATATACCCTGGGAGATTCTAGGGAGGCAGAATCTTGTCTTGAGCTATGTCTCCATCCTTGGAATATGCTGATTCCTTCCTAGAAAGCTGCCTGTTGCTCATGATTATTCTGTGGGTAAGATGGATTGTCTCTAAATTTAATAAATAAATAAAGCGTCACTTCACATTACCTCTCCCTTCACAGGTAAACTCCATTACAGCATCATTATTCTCAGCAGAATTTAGTTATGTTCAAAAAAAGTGTATCATACTGATCTGATAGTATCAGCTGCACACAAAATTAGAATTTTCCAGAATTTCCTAGATGGTCAGATAAGTTATACATCTGTGAAGAATTGTGGGAATTATAATATAAAAGAACATGAGCTGTATTTTCATTGATTCCTTGTCCACAGTGGGGAACAATCTCAGCTCATATGAGACTTATCGGCCCTTCTGAACTGGTGTAGAAATTCAGTTGCTAGTTAAGTCCTCATAAGTACAGCGAAGTGTGTGTGTGTGTGTGTTTGTGTGTGTGTGTGTGTTTGTCTGTGAGTCTTTATTGTCCTTCTGAACCAGATATTTTGTATTCTCCCAAGACTTTTAATAAATTATTCTACTACTACCTTAACTTGCACACTATTGCAAAAATACCACTCAATCTGTGTCTATATTTTTATAGTTTAAATGCTGTATATTTTAATTGTTGTTTTAATATAAAAATAGTTCATACGCAATTTTAAAATGCTATAAAATACTTTGGAGAGGACAACATACACTTTTTAAAAATAAGACCTTGTCAAAAGGTGACACGCAACAGAACTATTTAACTCGTTTTTTGCATCTGTCTTTACACAAAGGGAAAAAACAGACCAACCTATCAAAAACAGTACTATAAAAACAGATTAGAAACACAAGTTAAGATAGGCAAGAAAATGGTAAGTGAGCACCTGTCCAGCCTAGACGAGTTCAAATCGCTAGGACCAGATGGATTACACCCCAAGATTCTCAAGGAACTGGCAGATGTGATCTCAGAACCACTGAACTATATTTTTCAAAGATCCTGGAGCACTAGGGAACTACCAGAGGACTGGAAAAGAGCTGATGTAGTTCCCATCCCCAAAAAAGGGGAAAAAATGGACCCAGGAAATTACAGACCTATCAGCCTGACCTCAATACCCGAGAAGATTCTGGAAAAGATAATCAAACAACAAATCAATGAACACCTAGCGGCAAACAAAGTCATTACTAAAAGCCAGCATGGGTTTTTCAAAAATAGATCATGCCAGACAAATCTTATTGAATTCTTTGACCAAGTGACAAAATTAGTGAATCAGAGGAATGCTGTGGACATAATTTACTTGGACTTCAGTAAGGCATTTGATAAAGTAGATCATAACCTACTACTTGATAAGACAGAAAAATGTGGGGTAGACAGAATCAGCACCAGATGGATCCGTAGCTGGCTGACCGGCCGTACTCAGCGAGTGGTCCTCAATGGAACTGCATCTACATGGAGGGAAGTGTGTAGTGGGGTGTCCCAGGGCTCTGTTCTGGGCCCAGTGCTCTTCAACATCTTCATCAACGATTTGGACAAAGGGATAGATGGGGAACTCATCAAATTTGCAGATGACACCAAGCTGGCAGGAATAGCCAACACTCCAGAAGACAGGCTTAAGATACAGAAGGATCTGGACAGACTTGAACACTGGGAACTATCTAACAAAATGAAATTCAATGGTGAAAAAAGCAAGGTTCTACATTTAGGCAAGAAAAACCAAATGTACAGGTATAGTATAGGGGGTACCTTGCTCAATAGTAGTAACTGTGAGCGGGACCTCGGAGTCCTAGTAGACAATCACCTAAATATGAGCCAGCAGTGTGCTGCAGCTGCCAAAAAGGCCAACACAGTGCTAGGCTGCATTAACAGAGGGATAGAATCAAGATCATGTGAAGTATTAATACCATTTTACAATGCCTTAGTAAGGCCACACTTGGAATACTGCATCCAGTTTTGGTCACCATGATGCAAAAAAGATGTTGAGACTCTAGAAAGAGTACAGAGAAGAGCAACAAAGATGATTAGGGGACTGGAGGCTAAAACATATAAGGAACGGTTGCTGGAATTGAGTATGTCTAGTTTAACGAAGAAAAGGATGAGGGGAGACTCATCTCAGGGGCTGCCACAAATATCTCAGGGGCTGCCACAAAGAAGAGGGAATCAAGCTATTTTCCAAAGCACCTGAAGGCAGGACAAGAAGCAACAGGTTTTCCACCTAATCAAGGAGAGAAGCAACCTAGAACTAAGGAGAAACTTCCTGACAGTGAGAACAATTTATTTATTTATTTATTTATTTATTTATTTATTTATTTATTTATTTATTTATTTATTTATTTATTTATTTATTTATTTATTTATTTATTTATTTATTTATTTATTTATTTGTTTGTTTGTTTGTTTGTTTGTTTGTTTGTTTGTTTGTTTGTTTGTTTGTTTGTTTATTTGTTTGTTTGTTTATTTGTTTATTTATTTAATTTCTATGCCGCCCTATTCCGGAGAACTCAGGGCGGCTCACAACATGATAGAAATTACAATAAAATACATAAATATAAAAACCCTTAGTTAAAAAAGAAACCAATCATTCCACAAACATACACACAAACATACACTGGCTAGGGGCAAGTTGTTAGCTGCCCCAGGCCTGCCGGCAAAAGTATGTTTTAAGCAATTTATGAAAGGCGGAGAGGGTGGGGGCGACATGGATCTCCGGGGGAAGTTGGTTCCAGAGGGCCGGGGCCGCAACAGAGAAGGCTCTTCCCCTAGGCCCCGCCAGGCGACACTGTCTGGCTGACGAGACTTGGAGAAGGCCCACTCTGTGGGCCCTAACCGGCCGCTGGGATTCATGAGGCAGCAGACGGTCCCGTAAATAGCCTGGTCCGATGCCATGTAGGGCTTTATAGGTCAAGTGGAATCAGTGGAACAACCTGCCTCCAGAGGCGGTAAATGCTCCATCACTCGAAGTTTTTAAGAAGAGACTGGACAGTCATTTTTCCGAAATGGTATAGGGTTTTCCTGCCTGAGCAGGGTGTTGGACTAGATGACCTCCAAGGTCCCTTCCAACTTTATTATTATTATTATTATTATTATTATTATTATTATTATTATTATTATTATTATTATTATTATTATTAATTGGGTTTTTCGAAATCTTAGAAAAGTCTTTTATTTATAACTGGTGAATTTTGAACCTGGGACTGTCTTCATGGAAGACATATGGTAATATCTGTTGTTCAATATGTTAATTTAGGATATTTAACTGGTTAATTAGGCTGCCATTTTTGGAAAGCTGCCATTCCTGGTAGGCTATTCTGTGTTTTCTTTCTTTCTTTTCTGGAAATAAAGAATAAACCATATGTTCCACCAATAAAATATACCCTGAATATATGAGAGAACTAGCTGAAAAATACAAGCTGAAAATGCATAAATTGTGCTGAAGGTGAAAATAGCATCATTTATAATGATTTTTTTTAAATTAAGATTAAAATCACAGGAAAAGTGAACAAGTGAAAAGGTGTGAGCAGCATGATGGTTGATGTGCATAGAGCCAGATATCTGAAATGGAATTCCTGATTCATCTAGGTCAGGCAAATAAAGAAATATATGTTGCTGTTAATGAGGACTCAACTTTATTGTTCATTAATATATGGAATGAGTTTCTGTAAAATATATTTAAGGGTCAATAAAATAAAATAATAAAAAGTAGAGCTATTTCTTAGCCATTTGCTAGATTATTGCAGAGTTAATGATTACACAGTGGTTGAAGAAGGAAGGGAGGAAGGAAGGGAGGAAGGAAGGAGAGAGGAAGAGGAAGTGATAGGGAGAAGGGGAAAGGGGAAAGGGAGATGGAGAGAAAGAAGGAGAGGGAGGGAAGGAAAAGAAGCTAGGTTGGGGGAGGGAAGGAAATATTTTGATAATATTCAAAAGCTTCTCTGGTAATAATTTAATATAGTAGAAATCCATAATATCTATGACTTACAGCATGCTTTGTTTCCAGTTGTTTTACAAAATAATTCAGCCTTACTCGGACTGAGATTTAGGATTTTAGTTTTCATATCTGACAGAATTTGAAGGCCTAAAAAGATATCTAAGAGCTATTTTGTGTCAGTGATGTATCTTAGAACAAAAGATAAATACTTTTAAAGCAACACTGTCTCTATATATCTAGAATAAGTTTTGGTATTTAGCTCAAAGTTGTATATTTTTTCCCATTGTATTCTCATTTTCATAGATCCCCCCACTTCCCTTCCCCATTCTGTGACTGAATTTCCTGAGGCACAAATGAGATCAGACTAAACCAAACCTCTTCTCTTTAGATATCAAGAAATAGCTTACTTTATTTCTGATTCAACAAGAGTCTAATTTCCAATCTCTTACCACTAAATAAAGTAAATACTATGATTTCTGAGACTTTTATTTCCAAGTACTAGCACAGCCCAAGAAAGACATAGATCAATCCAGAGAAAGTCCAGTTCTTTATTTGTTCAATTGTATGTTCAATGAATTTTTTATTACAGTCACACACCAGAATTAAAAATTAAAATATTGAGATAAAGCAAAACAACATAATAAGACATAATAGTATATTGCAGTTAACCAAAGTTTTCCTAATTTAGAATAGAATAGAATATCAGAGTTGGAAGGGACCTTGATGGTTTTCTAATACAAACCTCTGCTCAGGCAGGACACCCTATACCATTTCAGACAAATGGTTGTCCAATCTTTTCTTAAAAACTTCCAGTGCTATAGCATTCACAACTTCTGGAGTCAGGTTGTTCCACTGATTTATTTAGTTATGTTTTAGGCCAGCCCAAGAAAGACATAGATCAACCTAGCCAAAATTCAGTTCTTTATTTGCTCATACCATATAGACAGAATCTTGCTAGACTAAATATATACTACTTACGCTTTAACAGATATACCCTGGGAGATTCTAGGGAGGGACTATCCTAAATCATTTTCTCTTTCTCTGTTCCAGCTCTGAGCTATGTTGTCTCCATCATTGGAATATGCTGATTCCTTCATGGAAAACTTCTGTTGCTCATGATCGTTCTGTGAATAAAATGGATTGTCTCCAAATTTAATAAATAAATAAATAAAGTGTCACTTCACTGCACTCCAGGGGTGTCAAACTGCTGGTCCACCAGCCGGATGAGTCACGCAGAAGCCATACCCACCCCATCTCCCCCAAGGGGGAAAAAGTCACAATACATCATGACACGTCACGGGACATGGTGAGTTTGACACCCCTATTATACTCCATCACATTACTTCTGCCTTCATAGATAAAACCCATTACATCATCATTATTCTCAAAACTTTGAGTTTGGCTAGTTTTTTTTAAAAAAAAACATGTATTATTTGTTAATAGATGTTATATTGTAATGATATTTTTTGAGCTATTGTTTTTTTTTAAAAAGAGTCAAGGATTTTATGGAATGAAAAAGGAACTGAACAGGAAACAGTTTGAATATTTGCTTACTAAGCTATTTATCTGTCTTTGTGACAGTAGCCATAGAAATGGAATTTCTATAATCAAAACTGGTTTCAGGATCAAAAAAAATGAATGTTTTTCTGTGTTGTTCCAGTAAAGTAGCTACATCCAGTCCTGTCTGCCAAAATGGCTACTTCAATAGCAAAAGAGCAAAATGTAACTGATTTCAACTGGAATTGAGTGAACTGTGTCAAGTGGAACTTTTGATGGAGAATTGCATTTAAATGTACCAAATGAAGACATTCATGGAGCAAACTGTAGTTACCATGCTGTTTTCTAAAGGCAACATTAAAATATTACATTATCAATATAGGTTTTCAGCACAGGCAAGTTGGAAGATATGTGAAAGTAATTGTTCTTTTTAATTTAATGGGCTCCTATTGAGCAAATACAGTAGTAGGCCCTTTGATCACTCTCTTCCAGTACATTAGCTCCGTAATTGGCAACATGCCTGCTGGTTAAGATTCTGGTACATGAGCAAGGTAAAAACAGCAAGCAAATGAAAACATATTTCTAAAGTGAGATCAGTAAGATGTCAAGGAGAAAAGATTGTTAAGAATGTTATCCTTGTTTCTTTTACAGGAAATGTATAGTTGCTATCATGGAAATAAATAAATATTTATTTATTTAATTAATTTGTATGCCGCTCCTCTCCGGAGACTCGGAGTGGCTCACAACATATACAAAACATCAAAACATTAAAAATAGGTATATATTTGAAATATAGTCAAGATTTTTAATTTACTTTGAATATACTTTCAGCTTATCTTTGACATTTATCATTTTAAAAATTCCAATCATTATTTTTCTATTTTCAGAAGGAAAATAGATACTTTTGTTTCAAGTATAAGAATAATCATTGTCACATCTACATTCATAAAACTCTGTTCAGCTTACCCAATAATATACTGGTTAGTATCTACTGTTTTTATCATGCATATGTTTCACCAATTATTTGAAAACAGAATATATCTTCATCATAAGAAATACGTTAGTCTGAAACACAGTGAAATTAGTTGGTAACTCCACTAATTTTTAAATAGATTTTACTTCTAAAGAAAAAAAAATATTGTCTCTCCAGGAACCTTCCTGAATGCTCAGTGTATTATCAGCTAAATAGTCGGCTAAGCCAGATGGGCAGAATAGAAATCTAACAAGAAAGAAAGAAAGAAAGAAAGAAAGAAAGAAAGAAAGAAAGAAAGAAAGAAAGAAAGAAAGAAAGAAAGAAAGAAAGAAAGAAAGAGAAAGAAAGAACTTTGGTCAGGCAATTTGGTTAGAAAAAAAAGGGGGGGCAAAAAGTGAACAGATCTTAGAATCATGCCTCTACCAGCATATTTATATAGAGACCCTTCAGATCAGCAAATTAAGTTTTCATTAATTTACTTAAAACCTTTACATAATGTTTTAAACAAAACATAATGATCATTTTGGAACAAACACTAGATTGTCCTACATCAAAAATGAAAACAACATGCAAACTTTAAAAACAAAGATTTATTAGGTACTGAGCAGTGTTTGTCAAAGTGAGTACCAGAGTAAGGGGAAAAACACCCACAAGAGGTGAAGTCTATGAACACAGTTTGGTAGATGTTCTCTCTTGGAGTCTGACAGAATAGAAAGACCTTCTGATTTCAAAGGTGTTTTTTTTTCTTCATGGTGCATCCGGTCCTGGTACCTAGTCAATCCACGTAGCAAGACTTTTTTTATCAGAAATTTCTAATCTTATAGCTATTGCTATGAATCATACTGTCATCTCAGTGTAGGAATTGTCCTCTCAGAGTTGCTCTTGGCATACAGAAACACTGACTTGACTGTTTCAACCACCAACTTTGCAGAAAGAGAGAGGGGGGGAGGGAGGGCGAAGTTTCAATTTAAGATGTTCATATTTAGCATGTACCAATAGATGCCACCATTACACTGTAGTAATTGCCTTGTCTCAAAGTGAAAACTAAACAAGACAGGGTCTGTTATGTTTTGTTAAATGTTCTTTCTAAAATAAGAAACATTTTCTGCTTTTCCTTAGAAAAGATAATTTGAAGAAGGCAATTTGGTGGTTTCTCCCCTCCTTGTATTGTGCATGCCTTGCAGGAAGAATACTGTAACTGGAAATTCTTTGAAATTATTATCTGAAGCTGTTTCAGCCCTGATATCAGAACAGTTCAATCCACAGAGATTGTGGGAAACTGGGGAGGCAGGGGAACAGAGAAGCCATAATATAATTTTGGATATGTTTTCTTTCTCTTTGAGAGTCTTTATAAGATTAGCTAGCATTTAATTTTTAATACCGTGTTTTTCTGTCTATAAATCGCACCCTTTTATCACTCCATGCCGATCAGCTGAGCCGAACAGCTGAGCTGGCAAATCCGGAAGTTTGACCAGCCGACGATCTTGCCCCCTCCCCCCTCCTGTTAGTGGCAAGCCCGCAGGGGCTTGACACCTGCAAGAGGCGGCATGGCAACCCACACAGGCATGCCCTGGGCTGCGGAGGTTACCATTATTTTTCTGTGTATAAGACGCTGCACTTGTATAAGATGCACCTGGTTTTTGCACAGGGTGTTTGCAGGAAAAAAAATAGCATCTTATGCACAGAAAAATACGGTGGTTCAATTTCAAGAGTGCAGTTAGATAAGGAATTCAGTTCACAAGGCCCCAATGTCATATTACCAGATCATATAAAGAAGAATAAAAAAATAATAATTCTTGAATTATTATATGATCTCCATTCTTTGCACCAGAGAAAATCAGTGTTAGAGAACAGAGTCGGCACAATCCAGAAAGTTTAAATTACCATATAGTCATTTAATTAACACCAGAATTTGGTGTTGATCTCTCTCTTCCTGGTTCTACCAGTTCTTAATCATTTTTAATGAAAGACAATTTACTCCTAAAGGAAACAAATACATTTCAAGATAGCTTCCCTGAATGGAACATGGTTTTCTTACACTTATTTAGTTATGAGACGGTGAAGCTGTGTTATTATACTATTGTTTTCAATATGAATTTCCATTCACCCCAACTTCTTATTCATTTCCTGCTTAATTCTCAAAGAAGACCTCACAAATTGCTCCCACTGAATTCTTTTGGACAGGGAAGTAGAAAGAGAAGACATGGCTTCAAAACAAAATATATGTAATAGCAATAAACAAACAAATAAATAATGTCAGAAAGAGTGGTTCTCTCAATTCCTTCCAAAAGTAAAATCAGCTCATCAAGAAAAAAATAAAATAAATATCCAACTTCCTAGAATAAAGTAGAAAAACAGAAGTTTCTTTCACGGGAGGCAAAACATTCTTTTGAGAAAGTAAGGGCATTTGGGTACTGTAGTTATAGTTGGCCTTGAGTGGCATGGCGGCCTAGAAATGAAGACACTCAGAATGTTGAGAATTCAATCCTAGGTAGCGGCAGATGTTTCTCTCTCAAAGGCGCAAAGAGAAAATATCTGTTGAGAACCCTGCATAGGTGTTAGGAAGGACATTCAGCCAGTAAACACTCAGCCCCACCCAGTTGCCCTGGCCCCAACCCGAAACAAGGGATTACAGGATTGTAAAAAGAAAACAAAAAGTATTATAGTTGGTTTTCTTGGGCCAGTCAGAATTAATCTTGTTTTGCTCAGAATATTCAATCACCCCAGTGTTTTTACATGCAGGAGGGTAAAGCCAGATACTTGTTTTTGAAAACATTGAACAAAGTATTTTAGGAAAAGCTTAAATAATATAAAAATCATATATAAAAATATAAAATATAGATATATAAAAAACATTTTAGAGGCAGGCAAAATCAAATAAATGCCTTTTCAATCCAGACACTGAAATAATTGAAAGGTGTGAATGAGGAAACTCAAAAACTTGAAAAATTCTGATCATTTTCTGAGTACTTGATGCTAAACATATCCACTTAGATGAAAGTCCACTTTTGATCACCCTGAAACCGACAGAATTGAAATATATATCTATTATTCTACTTAATCATATCTAATTCTTGGACATGAATATATCATCTATGAATTTCAGTTCTTAACATGTTGCATTGATTTATTTTTATTGATGTTTTAGTTCATTATCCTGTCTTCTGTAAAAGCTCAGAGGTCACATAATAGTCCTTCCATCAATTTGTTCTCAGTATAATGGGAGATACTATTAATCTAAAGTCACCCAGTGAGATTCCCTGGCTGAGAGTAGCAGCGTTACTGCTATCATAGTCAAACACATTATCCATCATACTACTCACCCATAAGTTGCAGAAGACAAAAAAATTAACTCAAACAATTCTTATCTTTATTATCACAGATAATTGAAGCAAAAAGCTGTCACAGAAATGCTCAGTGTTGTTCTTTTCCCTCTTCAGCTTTTAATCTTGCAGAAAAGGGGAAACTTCACTCGTTATCAAACTTCTTTTTCCAATGGAATATAAAAATCAGTATAAAATAAGGATATATTAGATTAGGTAATCAGAAGGCATTGACATATTTTTGGGGGTAAAAAGTAAATGAATAATATATGGATAATAATACTCTAGGTAAAATACGTAGATGTTTAATTGCTTAGATTAATAGATTTCAGATGCTTTCATTTATTTATTAAAGTCCTATCTTGGGGAAAAAAATAAAGTTATTCTTCAAACCTGCAGGATTTTTTAAAGTGTTTTCCCCAGATTTGTGTTTGTGATCTTTATTCCTTGCATATGAGTTTAATCTAAATGGTTCCAGA
This sequence comes from Bothrops alternatus, assembly GCA_034064705.1. Lineage (NCBI taxonomy): Eukaryota > Metazoa > Chordata > Lepidosauria > Squamata > Viperidae > Bothrops > Bothrops alternatus. Next base: position 5,820,612 of record JARGCV010000047.1, on the reverse strand, counting down.
GCAGTAAACATTTTAAGCATATTATTTTTGAATTGTGCACCAGTAAATTATACTGTCTTTCCTGGATTTTCAAACTATTAACACATATGTTGAATGACAATGTGTGTGTGTGTGCTTATCAGTACAGTATTTTCAGCTGCTATATCAACTGAAAACCTTCAAAAGAGAATGGAGAAAATATCTGTTTCCGTCAGAGAAAGGCTCCTTTTGCATCTTTAATCTTTCTATTGTTATTACTACTATACTTTAAGAAAACCAGCTGTGCAAAATTATACACCTGCTATTGGGTGTGCTAAGTTGTGAGATTCTCCAGAATTTCAAGAAAGGTTTTTCCTCCAGTCTTATTTTCAAATAGTAAATTTAAACTCGGGCCCTTTTATACATTGTACATTGAATACTGCCATATTCTCCAAATTGGCTATATATTTTTTTATTCTCCATTTTTTTACATTAGTGCTGGGGGAGGGGTGAAATCTCTAATGCATGTAGAACATATATAGAGCTGCACTTTTTAAATAGTCACCATATTTTTAATTACTATGTATGTGTGTATCTGTTTGTAAATATGTTTTTGTATCTAAACAAAACTGTCAAAAAATTATTTATATTTCTAGCTGAGTTAGTTCTACCAATATTACTTAATTGTTACATTGTGTATAGTTGGTTTTGAAGTCAAATTTGCATTTTTTTTATCACATTGACTTTACTTTTCCCCATCCTTATTATTAGGATATATGTATATGCTGATTAAATATACTTAAATACTCCATTGAGTAGAAATTAGTTCCTAATGAGTTTGTGGACGTATCCAGCCTCCTTCAAGACATTTTTTGTTAAATTTCCTAGGTTACATATAGCCTTCAGTTCTGATCATCTTATAACCAAGCACTAAGGAAAGGATTCTTTATTTTTTTCCTAATGCCTTTGAATTATTGTTAACTCTTGGCCACTGCCTGGCTAAAAAGTGGATTGTTATTGCCTCCTTTCTAGGGCTGACAGACACAGAGAGAGCGTGGCTCAAGGACACTAGTTTCATGTTTAATGGAGGGAACTACAACTCACAGTTTCCCAGTTTGTTACCTGATGCCTTAATATCTGCACTAAACTGCTCAAGTTAATGTAATAGTTAATATAACTTAGTCTTTGTAAGATCAGCCAAGGCTGAATAGGTGTTGCCACCTACAGTACTTTGGCATACATTGATTAAACTCTACAAAAAATATCTTTTTCACTGTTTGCAGGTGTAATTGCATCATTATTGTTTTTATTCTGTGCTTGATGGACATCAATATACTGTAAAATAAGGCATGCTCATCAATTTTTTTCATGCAATTTTAGCAATGCTTTGCTAAGAAGTATTTTAAAACAATCAAATTTTACCCTCTATTACCCTCTATTGAAAAGGTTCTTGGACATACATTAGACAGATGAGCGAAACTATTAATACAAAAAGATCATTAAAATATAATCAAGACAACAAATATCTTTTCACTTAAGGATTTTAGTCTGGAGACAGTCAAATTTCTCTTGGGTGTTGATGATGATGAAAGTGACCATGATGGTCTTACAGAACACTTTAAGTGCATGAATAACAGTAATTCAGGAGGGGAAAAATGAGCTGTTTACATAAACACAATAATTTGTATTACCTTTAATTATTAAAAAGAAAGTGAAAATTTCTAGCATTTTGACTATGCTGCATGAACAAGATCGGTTCTTGGAATGCCAAAATGCACAAAGACAATTTAATGCAGATGACCTTCAGAAGCTTCTGTACAGTCTTTATCTCATAGAAAAAGCAATCTAGATAGTTCTGTGTCTGCATTTGGATTAAAATGTACTGGAGTACAAATGAAATTTGACCTAAGGAGAGCAGAAATTCAGTTTGCATTTGTTTGCCAGAGGACACAAAACAGCCCACTGTGTGAAACTACCAGTAGTCAGAGAGAACTTCAGGCATTCTTAAGGCTTCCACTATCATTTATCTCTGCTTCTCTTTTTTCTCCTTTTTTAAAATTTACATTTTTATAATGCACAATGTAGCTGTTATTTATAAATTTAAACAAATCCAGCTAACTTGCCAACCCAATTCTATTTTGTGGAACAATCCAGAATTATACAAACAAAAGATCACAAGATTGAAATAAAGAAGAGAATCATTTCTGCTGTTTTCATCCTTCATTTCATTGCTTGATTATTCTGAATTTCTTGTTTTCTGTCTTATACTAGCAAATTACAAAAGAATAATACATTTCATCACATTGATGTATTGGGGCACAGAGTTCTTTTTTGCCTTTCTAACCTCTTAGTCCAAAACTTCTTCTATCCATCTGCAGAAATCCTGAAACTTAATTGATCCATAGGCCTTGATATGTTCTTATAAGTAGATATTGATTCAAAATTTTTAATTTTGTTGAGAGTATATCACAGTTATTTCATAAGTTCACTAATTCCTGGAACAAATCAATTCAGAGTTTTCACTCAAGGTGAAAATAATTAGGGTTGATATTCTGGGCACATTATGTCATGACCCAATTCTATAATTCTGGTAAATGATAAGGAATAATATATAAGCTGTAAGAAGGCATAAGGTAAAAGGAATAAGGATAGGCATAAACATAAGCATAATAGGGTAGGGATAGGAAAGGAAAAGAAAGAGAAAAAGGAAAGGAAATAGGATAGGATAGGATAGGATAGGATAGGATAGGATAGGATAGGATAGGATAGGATAGGATAGGATAGGATAGGATAGGAAGTAGAATAGGATAGGATAGGATAGGATAGGATAGGAAAGGAAAGGAAAGGAAAGGAAAGGAAAGGAAAGGAAAGGAAAGGAAAGGAAAGGAAAGGAAAGGAAAGGAAAGGAAAGGAGCAAGATGAATGGAATTCATTGCAATGGAGAAATTGAAGGACCAGATCAGGGACAGATCTTCATAGAGAAATCTATCTATGTAATTGTCAATGACTTGATAGTACATAAAAATATCAACCAATCAATTAATTCAGATTTATTCTATTCTAAATCTCTTCAACATTTGACAGATTTTTATAGTAATAAATTCTATAAATTATTATTTGCTGTGTATTATAGGACATTTAGATATTAGCACTCTGGTTTGTGGTACGTTTTAATGTACATTGCAATGGAATAAGGGGAAATTATTTCTGTATTGATCACTGCTAACCTGAGTGACTTCTATTCATTCAGCCAAGGAGCTCACTTTTAAATTTGGCAACAAGTTTCCTTAAAATCTCTCTGCTTCCTTTTAATTATTGTTTTCGTTGTCTGATTACCTTCCTTTCTTCTAATGTTGTGCTCATCAGCTGTATCAGCTGTATCCAATGTACTTCAGCAGCTGCTGTTTTTTATTAAAAATATATGAGATTGAAAAAAACAGCAGAAATGCCCAAAATACCTACCCAAGAACAACTTTTCATGCCTCCCTAGGAGAATAACTTCTTGCGTGCAGTCCTACACTTTATTGAAAAAGAAAATAGGAGTAATATTACATTTATACAATTTATATTATAGATGTAAAACAAGTGTTGACCCTAATCCTTTAACTTACTAACATACTGTATGTACAGATATGAAAGTCAGAAATCAATTAAGTATTAAAGCAGCCAATGAAATATTTGGGTTTTTCTTTTATTTTTGTTTAAATAGAGTGAAAAATAAAAGATTAAATGAAAGATAATCTCCCCTTGTAATAGTCTATTTGATGACAAAAATGAAAAGGCTATATTTTTTACAGAATATGGAAAGTGGCCTCTAAAGACCTTACATTAGTTATAATGTTTTAGTAAGGATTAATTAATTAATGGTTAAGATATTGTTCTAAAGCAGACATGTCAAACTCGCAACATCACATGACGTCGTGCAACGTATTGGGATGGTTTTGCCATTGCTGGCAATAGGGTGGGCGTGGCTTCTGGATGACGTGCCCGGCCTGCGGGCTGGCAGTTTGACACCCCTGTTCTAAAGGGATATAGTTACATGACATTGGCAGTTGGCCCATCATGTAGATTTTTTTTAATGTAATTTTCTAACATTTCAAGGTTACCAGTCACATCAATGGAATATTACACCATGAATTTCTAGTTAATCAAAGATTAAGCAACGGTTTAAAGATCTCTCATTCAGATAGAGTTGGCTGGCATTTAGTGGCAGTTCATTGTAATAGTTTGCTTTTGTTTAACATTTTTTTGTCTTGGCTTTTTGAAACTGTACTCTATGATGTGGCTGTACAGAAGTACATACATCGTCTGCCTCATCTCTAAGAATGCTAGTTTATGTACATCATTTTAGGCTGATATGGGTAATTAATCTGATATGAACTGACCATTTATTCCAATTTTAAATTATTTTTCAAAAAAAATATTTTTTAAAAAGTAATTCAGAATATCTATTTTAACTGAGTTGATTTTTTTCCAGTTTTGGCTTCCTCCACTTTAAGTTCACAATTTCCAGTTTGAACATGATTTTTCATATATTTTAAATGGCCTATTAGTAACCATACTGTGCATATTTCTTCTAATTCCAACTGCTTACTTTAAACAGATTTCTGTCAATTTTTTTTGCAAAGACAACTTTGTGAACTCTATTATCATAACCTAAAGAGAGATGATATAAAGGTTTGAATGAGCCAGTCCAGTTCCTGATCACATTTAGACTTAAATTCAGTCAGAAATTGATCTATTTCAGTCAGAAATAGATTTTAAAAAATCTGTACTCTTCAAGATTGCCCCTAATGAAATATCACCAGCCTCTCAATAACTTTGCTCAGTTAGCACAAGATTGTTCTCTGTGTGTATACAGGAAGGAACTTTTCATCCTTCAGTGAGAAAGGTCAAGTTAAAATGCTAAGAAGTAAGAACAAACTTGAAAGTTCTATTGGAACATTTGCTGTATTATATTTTTTTCCCCTCCAAGATAACGCTTTCCTCCTGTGTGAAAGGATATCAATAATGCAACTTTAGGAATTGTGAATGGCTTCGTTTCCTGTTGGGGATCAATAGGCTAGACATAATATGTGCTCACTTCATAGGAATTGCTCTAATCAGACCTTCTTTTAGAAAGAAATGTTTTCTCATTCTCCCTTGAAATCTTAATCCATCAACAATTATTAAGAAATCAGTCAATTGTCTGAGGACAGTTATAAAAGGCTATTTCAAGAAACCTCATTCATTACCTTTCACATAAGATGTACCTCAGGGTGAATTAATTACAGCTGGAAGTCTATTGATGCTGCTTAGCAATATGTATTTGTAATTTTGTCTGAAGTGGTAAGGCTTATTGTTAAAATGTCACCTGTTCCAATATTAGAAAAGCACTTATTTTCTGCCTCTCAAATGTTAAAGCCAAGAAGGGATTCTATTCTGTGAATCTTTTATGACCCCTTGCATATAAAGCAATAGCTAATATAATTATATTCTGAATATTTTTCAATGCTCCATAGGGTACATTTAGGTTACAAATTCCTTGTGTTTCTTCAACACACCTTACTAATAAGAATGCTGCATTGTGATAAATAATAAATATAACAGTTCAAAAGTATTTAAATAGAAACCAATACAATTCTCTCATATCTCTATTCCTACCTTGGTTATTTTTTTTTTTTTTTTGCCTAATTCTTTTGGAAAGGAACCCTGTCACATTTACCTGAAATCACAGAACTTTACAAAACAACAAAAAACCCAAAACAAACGGGTGATAGTTTGGGAATGTGCTATCAAATCCATATGACACTTATGAACCATTATAGATAGTTGTTCTCCAAGACAGAATGGGACAACTTGCCACGGGCAATTCACCACAGGACAACTCGCTGTGGCTAACTTGCTATGTGACAACTGACCACGGCACAATTCAACAAATTCATTGTTGAATTATTTTAATTTTTGTCATTCATGTTTCATTTTGTCTCTCCTTATCCATAGCATATGACAAGAAATATCTGTAGCTTGCGCTATTCATGTACTATATAGATATGGACATCATAACATTTGAGTATCTTTTCCAAGGTGATTATGGCTGCTCTACCAAATGCTAGTTTGTAGTGTATTTCTTCATTGTTTGATGGTTGATGCCAAAAACCACTTCATCATCAATTCTAAGGCTGGTTCTTATATCTTTTATCATTAGTTTTATCTTCTTAATATTTTATAATGATGATGATGATGATGATGATGATGATAAGTAGTAGTAGTAGTAGTAGTAGTAGTAGAAGTAGTAGTAGTAGTAGTAGTAGTAGTAGTAGTAATAGTTGGAAGGGACCTTGGAGGTCTTCTAGTCCAACCCTTTGCTCATGGCTGTCCAGTGTCTTCTTAAAAACTTCCAGTATTGGAGCATTTGGCTTCACGTTCGTGGTCATAGCCAAACAGCTATGCAGCTCACCATCTCTAAACTCCCTGTAACTCAGATTAACCTGAGCACAACTAAGCCCCCACCCAAACAGAACACTCCCCCAGCCAATCAGAACACAGCCAAGCCCCTAACCAATCAGAACACACCTCCACCCAATCAGAACACAGCCGAGCTCCCAGCCAATCAGTTCAAACCCCCACTGGCAATTAAAAGGAAGAAACAGCTGCAATCACACATTGTTGCTAGAAGCACAAAGCCGAAAGCACCAGCCTGAAGATGACGAATGGGACTTCGTCGAAACGTCACCAAGACACTTCAAATTCTACGTGGGAAAAAACCCAAAGAACCAAAGACCTACATACAAACACCCGCGGAAACCTCAGAAAACATATATATATGTTTTCTGAGGTTTTCGCGGGTGTTTGTATGTAGGTCTTTGGTTCTTCGGGTTTTCTCCCACGTAGAATTTGAAGTGTCTTGGCGACGTTTCGATGAAGTCTCATTCGTCATCTTCAGGCTGGTGCTTTCGGCTTCTGCTTCTAGGAGCAATGTGAGATTTTAGCTGTTTCTTCCTTTTAACTGCCAGTGGGGGTTTGAACTGATTGGCTGGGAGCTCAGCTGTGTTCTGATTGGGTGGAGGTGTGTTCTGATTGGTTAGGGGCTTGGCTGTGCTCTTATTGGATGGGGGGGTTGGCTGTGCTCTGATTGGCTGGGGGAGTGTTCTGTTTGGGTGGGGGCCAAGACACTTCAAATTCTACGTGGGAGAAAACCCGAAGAACCAAAGACCTACATATATATATATATGGACACACACGCATTCTTTTGAGAGCAGGCATCAGAATTCCATTTTTTAATGTGTGCCAGCATGTTCATAGAAAAAAAGTGACAATAAATATTATCTTACCTTAACTTTTGCTATTCTTTGTGTTTGTCAATTATGCAGCCAACAGCAGCAATAATATCTATTATTTCTCAGCTTGATCATCTGACATTTCCCTAATTTGTATTTGATGGTGCTAAATTCTGTCTTGCTAGTGGAAGGTTTCCCCTGTCTAGTCCTGTTCAACTCTGCCCATCTCCATTTCCTAGCTGAGGGAGCCAGCATTGTCTAAAGACTTTTGTGGTCATGTGACTAGCATGACCATACGCTGAGGTCCATAGAACGCTGTTATCTTCCCACTGAAGTGGTACCTATTTATATACTAACATTTGCATGCTTTCGAACTGCTAGGTGGACAGGAGCTGGGGTGAGTAACAGGAGCTCACCCTTTTGCACAGTGCTCAGGTCTCAAACCCAGACTGCTAGCTTTCTAGCTGAAATCTGTGTCTTTAACTACTGAGCCATTGCACCCTTTCGTTAGTATGTAAAGCCAAATGGATAGCAGTAGTTACTCCATTGATCCTGGTTATATACAGCTGACCAATAATTAAGATAGAAACAATAACTAAGATATTTTTGCGAGACTATATTCTGTGGTATTAAAGAACTTTTAGTTCATTTTTGTGATAATGTTAAATTAATATGTAAATCCAGTGCAGGTGTAGCTGATCCTACTGTTTTTGATCTGATTGGAAAGGACCTGTAATTATTTGAGGTTTAGTCCCTAAATTCCCAATCAATGTATTATTTATTAAGGTTGCATTACAGTACTTTTTTACTTAATATGGTAGCTCAGTTTCATTTATGGTTTTTCTCCATGCTGTCAAGTTGTCAATGGCTGCTCTACATTTTTCCCCCTTTTGTCATTATCCCAAATAACATCTTTCTGATTGCTTTATAGATCTCTCAATTCTTTTCTCTTCTCACAGCATACGGTGTAATTACCAAGCAAGCTAAGGTCTTATAAAATAGGATAATATAACAAAATGGGAAACGTCAAGCATCACAATAATATAGCAAAAAAGCAATACAAATCAGTGTTACAACATGATTATTGTAACCAGTGCTTGGTGTAATATTACTTGATTTTTCTTGGACAACAAATCAGTTGCATATAATGAAAACAATTACAGAGCTGGAAATTTATGGATTAAAACTCCATGAATTCATAAATACTAATTTCTAAGTCAGTTAATGTGTCTGCATTTTAATATATGGAGGATTTAAGCTATTCCATTTTCAATTAAAATATACAGATAATGAAACAGCCGCTCTAGCATGGAGACCTCATAGAATCAAAAAGGAAAAATCTTCTCTGCCTCCTCATGCATAAGAATAGACTGAAGATTTATTAGATCCAGAAATTAGAGGGAAAATTGATATGAAGATACCCTGGGAATAGATATGAGCACTTGGTTTCCATTTTAAGATCTCTTAGCTTGCAGCATTTGTACAGCAACACATGAAGCTTACAACTCAACACCATCTCTGTGCATTTGTGTATCTGTGTGGGCATGATTATCTAACAGAAAATATGTTCATATGACCTGGAAATACAGGTTTTGTGCTAATTACTTACACTATGGATTAAATGATTCAACAGGGAAAACATCAACTGTTTTCTTAAAATAGCACCAAATAAATTCTGCAATTTTATATTTTCATTAGCATTTCTACTTTCCCCCAGATATATTGCTATTTTCAGGAAACCACTTAATAATCTGACATCAGATTATTCATTTTACCTAAAATCATAACCGCAGTCTTAAGTAGGTTCATGTATTCTTTTCACAAGATATTTTATCCCTTAACTAAACCTACTCAATAATCTGCATGTAAATGATCTTACTTCCACTTTCCAAATTACTGTGTACATTGAAGCACAATTACTTTTTCATCTTTTGTGATCTATGATTTCAGAAAAGTGGAAACATAATATATCTATCTTGTTTGCATACAATCTGAGACAGTGAGATACATGTACAGATATGGACTTCAATACCTTCCAGTATGAAACTATGGATAATAAAACTATAAATAATGAATCTGAGTCTCTGGAAATTGGGATGGATAGAGTTAGGTTCATTATCTTCTTTCTCCTATTACTTTCTCTCTTTCTTCATTCTGCATATGTTTTCTGTACAACTTTCTCCTTCCCTTTGCTCAATCAAAGTGAAACTCACTGTGGTGGTCCAATTATTCAGGCTCCATGTGGTTTTCTTGAACCATCTAGTCTATTTGGGACCAACATTGGCAATGATGGGAATAATCCATCTTGTTTCACATGGCTGACCCTGGCCTCTCAACTCCATGCAACTCTTTTATGAACTTAGTAATAATTAATGTAAGTTGCATAGTGCTTATTCTTTATTTCTCAAGTCCATATAGCCATTCACCTATCAAAAGGAATAATGGGCAATAGTAGTGTCCAGCAGTGTACCAGATTCTGGACCCAACAATCTGGGTCCTCATTTTACTAACCTCAAAAGGATGGAAGACTAAATCACCTTGAGCAAGTCAGGATTGAAGTGCTGGCAGATTTAGTCTGCAATATTGCATTCTAACCACTTTGCTACTATGGCTCCTATGAATTATGAATAATATTACCATATACCACCATATTTGACTTCCTTTGTGTGAAAGAGTGATCTAGAGACAAATATTGCTTTTGGTTTGTTTACAAATAACAAGTAATGTTGATATTCATCAAGTTATTGTTTCTTCCTTTACAGAAGCATATTTTACAGATATGTACGCGCACACACACTTCATGCCTTTCGAGTATGTCTAAGTTGCACAGCTTTCAAATCTCTGATAATCAACATTCAACAGAAATCTGGTGGCTAACATTCAACAAATAATATTTTCAAACCATTTGTTCCCATTGGAAAAACACTACAGTCCCTGCTCTATCAACAAACAATTTCTCTAACAAGTACTGGGTCATAATAGCATGAATAAACAATTCCCTGTAATGAAAAGTGTTCTCTTGGGAGGATGCTCATTTGTGGCCATACCCCAGGAATAATGAGGCTAATGATGGAACATTAGTAAAGCTGGCAAAGAAAGAAAGAAAGAAAAGAAAGAGAGAGAGAGAGAGAGAGAGAGAGAGAGAGAGAGAGAGAGAGAGAGAGAGAGAGAGAGAGAGAGAGAGAGAGAGAGAAAGAAAGAAAAAGAAAGAAAGAAAGAATGAAAGAAAAAGAAAGAAAGAATGAAAGAAAGAAAGAAAGAAAGAAAGAAAGAAAGAACGAACTGTGAGAGCTCCATTAATAAGACATGTCAACTCATTGACAAAGCCCAAAGTACTTCTCTTGAATCATTTTCAAAGTATGCATAACCCTGATTTTTTTTTTCTTGGTACTTCTTGACGGTTGCCATTTTGCCTGCTTTTCAAAAAGGTATTAACACACCAATAATTTATTTTCCAGAGTGAATCAAGATGGAGCAGCCACTTTATATGGTTCTTTACATGATTTTGGATTGTAGGTGGCTTCATTTAGTAACCACTATCATTTTAAATTATTTTTTCTTTATTGAGTTTGTGTAGCCTCCAACCAAACCAGTTACCACAAAACCATCTTCCTCTAAAGATAAAACTTTTCTACTTTTCCAAATTATAAACTGAGGTTACTTGGAAGTGAATTGTCTCATTTCTGCATCCAACTGCTTAGTCACATGTACAAGTGACTAATATTTAAGTCATCTGTAAAGAGAATAAAAATTCCTCTATAAACTCAACCAGTCAAAATGGCAAAGACACCACATACACAATCCCAACTATTTTCAAGCAGGTGAACTCTCTTTCTTTCTTTCTTTCTTTCTTTCTTTCTTTCTTTCTTTCTTTCTTTCTTTCTTTCTTTCTTTCTTTCTTTCTTTCTTTCTTTCTTTCTTTCTTTCTCCATACATAGAGCAATCTTGTTATTGTAGATATGGAAAACATGGTTTGCTTAATCAGCACTCTTCAATAATTGTTAGGCAGTAAAAAGGCATAATTTTCCCTCTTTCGTTGAAGGGATTAGCAAGGCAGTTGACTTTGCTGCTGGCACTTTCCATCTCTTAACTGAATAAGCATGGCTAAAAAGGCATCCCTCCCTATGCTAATCTGGTTAACTACTCACCACATTCCAATTAGTTAAAACAATCAAATTGTATCCATTTGTGTAATTAGCTAATTGAAGGAACCTGTATCTGTGCATGACCAGCTCCTGGAAAAAAGTGGACTTTCTTGGAACTGTCAACATAACAACCAATCTTTATCAATCAATCAATCAATCAAGAATAGAGCTGGAAGGGACCTTGGAGGTCTTCTAGTCCAACCCCTGCTCAAACAGGAGATCCAGACCATTTCAGGCAAGTGGCTATCCAGTCTCTTCTTATATTTTATTGGTTTTTTTTAATTTTTACAGAAAAAAGAAACTACTCAAATCAAATCATAGTGTTAAAATAAACAATCATCCATAAACAAAACATAAATACATTTTTCAATACATCAAATACCAGTAGCTCAACTGAAAATAATCATGCCAAACAATTAACATTACTGCCCGGTACCCCCACCACCACATCCCCCTAACCCTGTCCTTCCCCCCTCACATACCAACTAACTACCTACTTTCCTCCCTCCTTCTCTTCTCTATACCCACCTATCCCTACTCATCCCCCCTCTTGCCATCCTTCTTTCTACTTCCTTTCTACTTCCCTCCATCCTTCTCTATCTCCATCCTACTCTTCCCCCTTCTTATCAACTTCCACTTACTTCAACCTTCACTCCTCCTTCCTCTTTCCATCAGATGTGGTGCCCAGAGGCCACCCGAGCAATCCCTTAATGACAGTAATTACATATTCTTACATCAACCCCAATTACAGTTGAGAAAACATCATATATAAAATTATAAACCCTCCCTAACCCTCCCCCCCGACTTCCCAGAGTGAGTACAGGGTAAAACAAAAGAAAACCCACTACATCAAACAAAATTATTATATAATCCTAACAAGAATTTTAAACTATATACTATATGCAATCTCTAAATCAATTCAATCCATTAGACAAAACAAACAAATCATCTTGTTAAGAATAATAATTTTCATTTACATATCTAAACCATCAATCTAAGTCAAACCTTAAATCACTTCAATCCATTGAGAGGTTATATAAAATCACCCAAACAATCAAGTTTTATATACATCTTCCAGTAATCAACCTCTTTCAAACCATTAAACATCAAAAAAAATCATCTTTTTAGAAAAATAAACAAATAATATCAATAAACCCCTCAATTCAAACAAAAAAAAGGGGGAAATTTTTTTTCTTCTTAATCAATTTAATATATCTTCCATTAAACATCCTCTCTTACATCTTACTTATAAAATTGGTCTTTGATTCAGCCCATAGTCTTAGATTAGCCTTAATTCCTTTCATTTAATTATAAATTTCATTTCTTCAATCGACTTCTGGGCTTTCTCATCTGTCAAATAAACCTCCATAACCAATACAGTCTATTTATTCCATTTCTAACTTACATTCCTTTAACTTTATCCAATCAGATAATGCTTATCTATCCCATCAATCAATCAATCTAATATCAAACCTAGATCATTTCAAAGCAAATACATTCTTCATCAATTTAATTATATCCATTAATCATCTTCTCTTACATCTTACTCATAATCTTAGTCCTTAATTCAGTCCATAATTTTAAATTACCCATAGCTCCTTACGTACAATTTTAAATTTCATTCCTTCAATCGAATTCTAGGTTTTTTTTTCAACCAGGTAAACCTCCATAACGAGGCCTCCCTTCCAAATAATAAGTCTCTCTTCTTTACTTCTTCAGCCCCATAAGTAAGTTGCTTCTTAAACTGAATCAATGTCTCTTTTTTCTCAATTAAATCCTCTTCTTGCTGCTTATCTAAAAGGAATAGCCATCCCTTCCTTTCTTGAAACAAATCCTCTTCCTCTCCATAGATGAACTGTTTATCAAGCAAGATCCATTTCCCTTTATTCTCTTTATTCTCAGTACTATCTTCTTCTTTTTCTTGTTCTTCTTCTAGTTTAGATTGTATTATAAAATGTTCATCAGTCGATTGTAAATCAGTTTCCTTTGGAAGAAAGAATCTAGTTAATTGTTCTTGTTCTTCTTCTTTAAATTGTATTATAAAATGTTCAGCAGTCGATTGTAGATCAATTTCATTTGGAAAAAAGAATCTGGTTAATATTTCTGTAATAGTCTCTTTCAATATTGCTTTAAACTCTTGCTTAAAACTCTTCACTATTTTAAGCCTTTCTTCATGAAATTTATCAATACAGTCCAAAATAGGTTTAACATTTGAATGTAAATTCCACTCCATTTTAAATTTAAAACAATCACTCTGGCTGTAAATCAATTCCTACAGCCATCTCTCTGACTTCGCTTACGAGAACAAGAAGAAAGAAAAAAGTAAAGAATTCACTTTCACTTTCCAGCACTTTCCTCTAACAATGAAAGCAGTGAAAGCTAAACGCCATTTTGAAAGCATTATGTTGATTGTAGAAGTTAGAAATATATAGCCAGAAAAACAGTAAAAAAATACTTGCAATCCATTAAGAACTCCTGTATTCACTCAGTCTGCTTACAGTCTCTCCTGTGTTGTAATTTTTATAAGCAGAAGCTGTCGCGGCGTCTTTCTCTGTCTGATGACAGAAGCGTCTCTGGGCAGGAGCGTCCTCCGGAGCTTTAGGGAGCTCACACTCTTGATCCCTGAAAACTTTTTTTTCAGGGATTTAAGAGGAGCTCAACCCTGCTCCCGATGCTCTACACCTCTCCTTTGCCCGAAGAGGGGATTTTTCACCGCAAAAAACAGCTGGTGTGCGCTGTTTTTTGCTGCTTTACAAGCCCAGAGAACGGAGCCTCACAGAGGAGACTCTAGCGGCACTGGCGGAGCCACCGGAAGTCGCTATCCAGTCTCTTCTTAAAAACCTCCAGTGATGAAGCACCCATAATTTCTGAAGGAAAGCTATTCCAGCAGTTAATTGTTCTCACTATTAGGAAGTTTCTCCTTAGTTTTAGGTTGCTTCTTTCCTTTGTTAGTTTCCATCCATTGTTTCTTTTCTTGCCTTATGGTGTATTGGAAATTAAGTTGACCCCCTCTTCTTTGTGGCATCCCCTCAAATATTGGAATACTGCTATCATGTCACCCCTAATCCTTCTTTTCACTAGACTAGCCATATCCAATTCCTGCAACGGTTCTTCATATGTTTTAATCTCCAGTCCTTTGATCATCTTAGTTGCTCTTCTCTGAACTTTTAAGTTGATGAAACTAATAACCAATAGCATTATCTGTGTTAGGAATTCAACTCTCCTTATAAACTTCCATTTTCTTTGTCATATGGAAACTGTTGATTGCAACTCAATAAATCATTTTCTTTCCTTTTCAGCAGTAAACTCTGCTCATCTTTGTTTAATTTCCATGAATAAAAGGAGTCGTATTTTGCAATACATCTACTTTAAATGTGATGAAGTATGAATCCAAGGTAATGGATTATATCAATATGTTATGGTCCCTGTCCAGTCCATATATTCAACAATGTTATTGCACTGTGTCTAATTCAAGCAGATGCAATTTCACATTTGAAGAAGAAGCACGTTAAAACACACTTTATTGTGTGACTACTACCATAAATCCTTATCATTGAATATAGAAGATGACTTAACAAGAGAAACATATAAGCTATGGTTGGGGAGAATCAGAAGGGAAGACAGAAAAACTGTACACACATACTACACTCTGTATTGTGATGTATTATACCTTGAGCTGTCACTTTTAATCATACTACTGATGAAAAAAATGGATTGAAATGTGGATGGTATCTCTAAATTGTCTCAATGTGCACAAAATGACTCTGTGAATATCTATAAATTCTGAAATGTTGGGAATAATTTTTATGGACTCTTACATTTTTTTATAACCTTCAAAGACTTGTTTGATCTTTTGGACCAGTTAATATTTAAATATCTTTAAATGTTTTATTTCAATTAAAACATTTTATGTCTTTGTCAATTAATCTGAATATTTTTTAGGCTTGATGTAAGTGATTGGCTAGTTATAGATTTTTAGCAGGTGATTTTTACCCCTTCGTTCTGTGTTAAATGATCCATTGTAGTCTTTAATTTCATTCTTTGTGCCAATTTTAAGTCTCAGTGGAGAACTTGATTGTATTAGGGATAGACTTTTAAGCATAGTTTTAAACATTACTGTGAATCACCAATTTATATTATGAATAAGCTTGTACTCAAAGTGAGATTGAAAGAATTACCTAAATCTTTCCTTATAAATCATAAAAATTATGTTAATCTATAAAGTTCATTATTATTAACATAAACAGAACTTCTCCAAGATTTCAGACATGATTCTTTGTCCCATGTTGGTATCAGGACCAGTTTTCTGTAGTGGTTAAGATATTGAACCAGATGCTGGGAAACCATGAATTCTATTCCTCCCTTAGGTTTGAAAGCTAGTTGAGATAGTTGACATTGGACAAGTCACATTCTTTCAGTCCTCCATCCCCATCCCCATAGTAGTTGTCTAGAAAATAAGAAATGAGAATATTATGTATTCCAGCTTGAGTGATACAAAATAAATATGGGATACACATCTAATAATACTTGTGGCCAATATCAGGGGACAAATATGAAAGGATAAAGTTTGGAATCCTTTGTTTCACTTCTGGTGAGTTGTTATAAATAATGTGAACAGTAAATGATTGTTAAGCAAGATAGCATCCCTGTTTCTCTTTTAAACAACTATGGTGCTTGTATTATTCCTTGTTGCTTTGCTAACAATATGTTTTCTGATTATATAGGGGGAAATATTAAGCAGTATAAAACCCATTACATGAAGTTATGAAATTGGAAAAATTAATGGGCTATTTCTTTTAAACACAATGTTTTCAAATCCCATGAAGTCTTTATAATTTTCTGGTACAACTAATTTTAACAAAAAGCCTGAGTAGAACAAAGGATGGGGGCATTCTTGTTTCTGGTGGCCAACTTCCCTCTCTATGAAAAAACCAAAGAGATCATTGTTGATTTCAGAAAAGGCAGGCTTAGCCACACTTCTCTGTGCATAAATGATTCACCTGTGGAGATGGTTACCAGCATCAAATTCCTGGGTGTGCAGCTAACGAGTAGGCTGACTTGGTCGCTCAACAGTGAGAAACTGCTGAAGCGGGCACAGCAGCACCTGCACCGCATGAGAAAAGCACATCTTCCTTCCCCTGTCCTGATATGATGACCCAGGGCCTCGAACAGAGGCAAATCAATTAGCTGGTCAGAATAATTGTCTTTGTAAGCACTGCCAACATTCACCCAACAGCCCCCACATATGCTGGCACAAGTTCAATAAAAGTTCAATAAAACAGTCAACGGAGTTAAACAGTTCTTTAAAATAAAACAGATAACAAACAAAGTATGATCTTTTCAACACCCAGCTTGCCTGTAACCTGCAAACTGCAAAACTGAGGACAGCAAGGAGAACTCAGCAGGAAACAAACTTGATCCAAAATACAAAGAGTCCAGGTTCAAGAGCTCATATCACAAGAGTTCACGTTTGTTCCCGGCAAATGCCCCACCCCACAGTGTCTCCTTAAATACCTACTCCCCAGGTGTGCCTTGTGGAGTGGCCCGTGACGCAAGTGAGACTGCCTCCATTGTTCCCTCCTCCTCTCTGCTCTCCTTGCTCTGGGATCTGGTGGGGAGGGGCCTTGCTCCCCGCCTGAGCTCTGCCTTCCCTGTTCCAAACTTGAAGAGCCCCACAGTCCTTGAAAGCCACAGACACCCACTCCTGGGCCTCAACAGGGAACTGCATGTCATCCTCAGAGTCAGGCTTGGACAGAGGCATGATACCTGACCACTTTCTACAGGGGGATTATCGAGAGCATCCTGTCATACAGCATCACAGTCTGGTTTGGAGACATCACTGCTTCAGACAGAAAGGCGGTGCAGAGAGTGGTGAGAATGGCTGAAAAGATCATTGGCAGTTCCCTCCCTCCCATCCAGGACATAGCACAGAAGTGCTGCTTGAGCAGGGTCCATATGATTATCTGGGACACTACACATCCTCATCATAACCTGTGTTCCTTGTTACCTTCTGGGCAGAGGCTTCGTGGTATCCGAAACAGAACATCCAGATTCAGCCAGACTTTCATTCCATACAGCATTAACCTTGCGAACTCTCAAGCTTCCTCCTTCCGTTATATATTCAAGATGGACAATATTTAATATTTATTGCTATGTATGTGTAGGGATGTGGGTCTATACATATGTTGTTCATAATATGTTTAGGTGTATGTCATGTATGTGTCTCACTTTGAGAGCGGGCAACTAAATTTCAGTTTTGATTTGTGCCATTGTGCCCACAGTATAAAAATGACAATAGAGGTTCTCTTCTCTTCTCTTCTCTTCTCTTCTCTTCTCTTCTCTTCTCTTCTCTTCTCTTCTCTTCTCTTCTCTTCTCTTCTCTTCTCTTCTCTTCTCTTCTCTTCTCTTCTCTTCTCTTCTCTTCTCTTCTCTCCTCTCCTCTCCTCTCCTCTCCTCTCCTCTCCTCTCCTCTCCTCTCCTCTCCTCTCCTCTCCTCTCCTCTTCTTGGACATGCTCAAATATGGTGATTCTCAGCTTCCACTCTTCGTTTGCATATGTTGGACAGGCAGATTCTACCTCACTAGGAAATAACAGGCCAATAAAAATGTGACACCATATTCAGTTCTATTATTTCTTTATTGAATTTTGGAAGCACAACTGTTTACTAATGCAGGCAAAGCAAATAAAGCAAACACACTGCTTAATGGAATTTTCTCTGAATCCCAATATTACATCCATAACTAACAGATCAAGTAAACTACTTCTTGTCTTGTACATAAACTTTTCTGAAGGAAAATTTGCCTGTATTGAAAGCAAAATATTTTCTACAGGTAGTTCTCAATTTATGATCATAATAAGGTTCAAAATTTCTGTTGCTAAGTGAGACAGTTGTTAAATGAGTTTTGCCCCATTTTGCAACCTTTCTTGACATGGTTGTTAAGTGAATCACTCAGTTGTTAAGTGAATAACATAGTTGTTAAGTGAATCTGACTTTTCCATTGACTTTGCTTGTGAGAAGGTCACTAAAGGTAATCACATGACCCCAGGACATTGCAATCATCATAAATATGAGTCAGTTGCCAAGCACCCAAATTTTGATCAGTGACAATGAAGATGTTGCAACAGTCAAATTAACTTTTTTCAGAGCTGTTGTAACTTTGAATGGTCACTAAAAGAACTGTTGTAAGTCAAGAACTACCTGTATTGACCTGAACCAAGATATGAATTTGAATGTTATAAAACTGGCAAATCCATGCTATCTTGACACAGATTTGATTGTCATTTCAAAATGTTTTGTCTATGTAGTGAATTAATAAAATGTCAGATAAATTTCTATATCATTACAGAACTATTTCATGCAAATCACACTTAAAGGAAAACTTTATTTTGTTTATTACTGAAAGCTGATACCATCCTCCTTTTTGTATAAATCCTAAATGGTGAATATTTAAAATCTGTGGCTGCGGCAATGTCTACTAATTTACTGTAATTTTAAAATAGACTTGGGAATGCGTTATTCTGAGCACAATGCCTATGTTGGATTAAACCATAGTTTGTTTAAACATGGCTTATTAAGTCACAATTGGCTGGATTAAAAAGTAACCCATAAATGATGTTTATAAATCATTTGATTGGATTCCCGTAATGTCACCCCCCTGCAGTCAATTAAAAAAAAGTATATTCAGCTAATGAAATAACTAAATGCATAAGATTGCTCTGTTAATGAATGCAAAGGGTTATTAACCCTAATTGAA
The DNA here is from genome assembly GCA_034064705.1 of Bothrops alternatus. Classification (NCBI taxonomy): domain Eukaryota; kingdom Metazoa; phylum Chordata; class Lepidosauria; order Squamata; family Viperidae; genus Bothrops; species Bothrops alternatus. The sequence goes on along the minus strand of JARGCV010000047.1, from coordinate 5,801,496 downwards.
AATGCCATATCCAAGATCAAGGCTAGCATGTTTGAATCAGTTGCTAAGGAACAAGAGTAAAATAAACCCTAAGGTCTTGCACATTGGTTACCCAGGGACATCTGATTAACTATTGTAGGAAACTGGGTGGTGGACTTAATATTCCTTTGGTCTGAGCAGCCTTGCTATGCTTATATTTTTCTGTCCAACAAAATAATAGCCATATGTATCTTGATAACATATATTCCCTATGCTCTACATCAGGGGTTCTCAACCTTGGCAACTTTAAGACTTGTGGACTTCAACTCCCAGACTGGCTGAGGAATTCTGGGAGTTGAAGTCCACAAGTCTTAAAGTTGCCAAGGTTGAGAACCCCTGCTCTACATTAACAGACCTTGTTCTAACTTTATGCTGCATCAGCCTACATGGTTTAGAGTAAATTTACTGTTTTTCTTGTATGCCAGATTTGATTTTGAAATCTTTGAAGGAAGAATAATGAAGGAGAAGGGAAATTTGTTCAATTTGTTTAAGCTAAATTTGCAGCATTATGAATAAAGCATGGAAAGTTCACAAAATAAATATTTGCCTGCTGAAGATTATCTGATTGGATCCTGAAAGGAACTTCCCCCTTTCCTACACACACACACACACACACACACACACACACACACACACACCATGACAATTTAGATAAGTTTGATTTGTGAAGTATATGGATTTTTTAAAAAAAAATATGATTAATTTACTTTGCCTATTTTAGGCATATCTGATACCACCCTGTGTCATGAAACACTTATTTACATCTATCATGTGGAATAATTCAAGTTCTCCTCCATAAGTTATCTGCTATCAGGTGCAAAGTTTTACGTTTTCTAGAATCATCTTCTACCATCCACCATCTTCCATGTTCAAATAAAGGTAAATTTTAGAAACTCTAACACTATCTATACTAGTAGTCCTCAATTTATGAGCACAATTGGGATTTGAACTTCTGTTGCTATGTGGTCATTAAGTTGTATTGTACGTATGTTATGCTCGATTTTACAACCTTTTCTTTACCGTGGTTTTTAAGTGAATCACATGGTGGCTAGGTGACTTCTGCTTTCCTCATCGACATTGTTTGTCAGACCCCTCTGGGAAGATTACAAACAGTGATTACATGACTCTAGTAGGCTACCATCATTGTAAATATGTGCCAGTTGCCAAGAGGTAAGTGCATGGACATGTCTTCTGTACATTTTTTCAGTGCTTTTCTAACTTTAAACAAATCATTAAACAAATGTAATCAATGCAATGTACATTTCTACATTTCTAGAATGTGTGTGTGTGTGTGTGTGTGTGTGTGTGTGTGTATACATTTTCTTTGTAGTGGAACTCTGGTCAGCAGTAACAATAAAGGCAGTACTGTGCTACTAAATTATACTTCCGAAGTTTTTTAGACACAGTTTCAGAAATAGGGGAAAATTACTCTATGCATGAATTAGTATGGCTATGCTTTAGATAGCAATATCTTGCTTCCATTCCCTACAGTGCTCATTTATGATATGCACATTTGACTGTCAAAAATCCTTGCATCTTTTTCTCATTTTTCCCTAGAATCAGAATCTGGATGTCATCTAAGTAGAGTGCCTTTTAAATTACTATCTTCAATGATGCATTATTTGGGTGTTCACCTGGCACAAGAATGTAAAGGTAGTGTTTGACAAGACTAATAAGACAATATAATAACAGTGACTATACCTTCTTATTTTCAGACTGAAAACTCTATTAAATTAGCACATCAAATACACACTGCCATTAAATATATACTAATCAACTCTGGCTGTTTAGCAGTATTTATAATATAGTTATTTGCAATGTAATCCTTCACTGCCTACTGAAGAGTTATCAGAATCAATAATGGTTCTAATAAAAACATAGAGATGATTTTGAAAGGAAAGCAGAGAAAAAACCATTTGTCAAGGAAGAAATTAAATGTTCATAAGGTACATGAGGTACCCTACAAGTACAGCCTGAATTGGTTCTGAAATTAGGGCAAACATCCCCGTGAAATTGGGTTAAGGATCTCATTATGCCCCACATTATGCCCCCAGCTTTCTTAGACATTTATGGCTAAAAGATAGACAACAAAGTGGACAAGGAGAGAAAAAAAATCTGTGTTCATATAATGTATTTAGGAAACTTATCAGTTCATATGATTATTGTGACATCTCTACCTCTTTCATTCTTTTTATCCACAGAAGGAAGGAAAACCCAGATATCTTTATTGTGGGGTTCTTGGTACTCTCTGAAATTTGACATCTGAGAAGATCTTTCTTCTCCAGAATCAAGCAATTCTGGACATCTTTGCAAATAAGAATCATGTAGATTCAGTATTCCTAAATAGGTTTCCATCAAAACAGTTCAAACAATTTACTTAATCAATAAATCTCATATTTGTTTTGCTTTATTTAGAGCCTTTCTCTCAATTATTTTATTCTTGCAACAAAAAAGGAAGTTTTTTTTGGGGGGGGGTGTTTGTGTGCTTATCTTTGTCTCTTTCTTCCTGGCATCAAATAAGTTATTTTACAATCATGTAACAAATGACTTTTGTTGAACAAATGGCAACCACAGTTACTTGAAAACTTTAAGATTGTTGGATGTTTTCTTCTTTGTGTAGGGAGTTTATAGAAGGCATGTGATCCTATATTTCACAATATGAAAAGAATGCTATAAAAACATATTGGGAATTACTTCTAAATCAACTTTTATTGACTTCACAATAATCCTATATACATCAACCCAGAAGTAACTTCCATTGTTTTCTTCTTCTTTTCCCCCTAGATTACAGGTGAAACCTTACATATCTCTGCTTTTCTGAGTCTGATTTTTGTTTGTTTTTGTTGCTGAAACTTCACTTTCAGAAATGCAAAAAAATATGTCCTTTGTTCTCCCTAAGCTTGTTTTGTAGTTGTAAAGTTGTGGAGTTGGGAAAAGTACCATTTATTAAAATAGAACCTTTTATGTAGAATAACATGGTTTAACTACTGCTAGCAAAAAAAGGTCATTAAAGTATACCTAAAATTTATACATTGTGTGATTTTCTTTTCCTTTTAATGACCCTGCAATCCTTTGCTTCAGGATGGGATGGGGGAGATTGATTGGAGCTGGGTGTTTATTGGCTGGATGCCCTACCTGACACCTACATGGAGTTCACAGCAGACAATTACTCATTGCGTCCAGAGAGTTTCTACATTGCATAATAAACAAATATATGAAACATTTCCTTTGAAATTCAAACTACCTATGTTATAGATCATTTCCTTCTTGAAAAAGACTATAGTGCTCTTAAGCAGAATTCATGTTTTGTCCTTCAACAGTTTTATTCACCTGTGTTTTAAAGGACATTTCTGAGTCCCTTGACTTTGGAAACTGCCAGGTTTATTAATATTAACCAAGTAATGTGAACACACTGAGTTAAAGCCATGAGAATGTTCTTATACACTACAGGATTGGACTGATTCATTCACCATCAATTTCTATGTTTTACCACTTTCACTGTATTGATGTTTTGGATATTTTTTTAAAAAAATTGTTTGACAACTGCCTAAATATGAATCCTATTTGATAACATGGCAGATTTTCCAATAACACATATGTATTTAGGTTGCTTCTTTGCTGTAACTTACAGAATAGTGTATTTGAAATTCACCCAGAAAATACAGTTTCATGGACTGTTCAGTTGTTAAATAGCTTTATAGCTATAGTCACTTTTTGTGCTGCTGAAGCTAATTGCCCCACTATGACTCAATCTACCCATTCAGAGATATAAATATTAATGCAATCCTCTGCTTGAACAACTTAGCTCAGTTATGATAGATTTGCAACCATTTCTGGCCTAATAGATTGCTGAATCAATTATCTCTGCAATTTATGAATTTTATGATTGCTTGACAGAAAAGTGAAAAAGTGGTTGAGTATAACTAGAAGTGTCTATACATTTTATATCATGTGATGACTAATGAGAGTTGGTTGGCAAACTGTCTAGCATTTTCTCCCTCATCCCACACAAGATAAGCTGACTTTTATCTTGTGTACATAGAGAACAAGTTTAGATGTCTGTTAGTTGGCTACCTTAGTAAGCCCTTTACAAACCATGTAACAAATACTGCTGTAGACATGTAGAAAGGAGATCACATGGGAAACAAATTTGGGAAGATGAGAAATTATAGAAATATTATATACTTAGACCTGACTTCTATTAGTTAATAAATACCCCCCAAAATGGTAAGACATTATATATTACTTTGATTATTCAGATTCCACTCTAATGAACTCTAATGACAAGTTTGATTCAAGAAACATGTCCACATATCCATAGATCACAAGTTCATCAAGATAGCAATATCCTCCTAGTAGAAAAAAAACATCATCTTCATGTGAATTATATATCTAGAAACCTGATATTTCTCTACCTTGAGAACTCCTTTTCTTCATTTTAGCTTCAGAACAGTCTTCAGCTTTATATATGATGATGACCATATCCTTGATTTGTGGAATGCTTTATTTCCTTACTCATGCTGGAAACCAAGTATCAATTACTCCTCTTCCTTTGTGCTTTCCATTTATTGATTTTTTTTGTAGTGTCTATTTTTACTGGAAACTCCCAAGAAGATAATCACCAATGGATGATCAAACAAATTAACCTACTTTTAAGTAGAGGCAAAAATGCCTAAACTCAAATTATCCTATTTTAAGACATATGATATATAAAGACATAGCTCTCCGGCAAAAGCTTTAATGATAGGAAAGATGGAAGAAAAGAGAAGTGGATAACCAGCATCAAGATGGATAGATTCAGTTATTGTAGCAATGAGTGCAACTCTGGAAGAATAGGTTAGGAATAGATCATTATGAAAAAAATCTATCTACCTTGATGGCATATACTCAATCAATCATCTTTTATTGATTCTCCAGTGTATTTGATATTGTTCCATCTAGTACATTTGCCTGAAGACTTGTAAAAAAACCCTCCAACAACACTGTGTGGATGGAGCAGGTAAATGCCATTCTACATCTGATCTCATAGATATACAAGCTATGCCTGAAGAAGATAAATTTGGTCTGAGGAACAACCAGAAGTGAAACAGATAAGGTTTTCATAGAGTCACACTTTTTCTTGCTTGAGAAAAGCAGAAGGGAATTGAATCTAAATAACTGGCAAGAAGATACTGTTTGTAGACTTGGAAAAATGGAGGTAGTTAGGAAATCAAACTGGGTTTTGGCTGTTGAATAAATGCAAGTTCTAGTTTAGTAGTCCAAAGACAACTGAAGACGGAACTGAAGGGAAGGCCACTGAATAGGAAGGACAAAGATGAACTTCCAAACTCAGAGCTGCAATTCCAATAATCCTAATTTGTAAGAAACCAGCTTGGCTCACTTTGTAGTACTCCTGTTTAGATCAAATTATTGGGCATCGGCTTTTTGTCACACATGTTTTAAGAGCCTTTTCAAATAATGTAACAAAGTAAGAAGTACATTATATCTGGTGGAATCAGTCTTATACTATAGATCTTTTAATGCTGGGATGAATTACATTCTGATCCTTTAGTGCAGTGAGGCACTATTGTGAAAAGGGAACAAGCAAGGTTATTATTGCATTTATTGACTGAAAAAGAACTCTATATTTTTCCATTTGTTGTTGTTGTCCTTCCCTCTTGATACTGCAATATCTTTTGGCACCATTATATGATCTGCCACAAGGACAGGAATTTTATGTCAGATCAAATCATTGATTTATCTAGCTCAGTATCATCTATACTGACCAGCAGCATCCAGACAGAAATTTAGATGGCCTTTTCATATTTGTACTTGAGGTGTTTTCTTTTAAAATGTGTTTGTGTATATGTATATGTATATGTATATGTATATGTATATGTATATGTATATGTATATGTATATGTATATGTACATGTACATGTACATGTACATGTACATGTACATGTACATGTACATGTACATGTACATGTACATGTATATGTATATGTATATGTATATGTATATGTATATGTATATGTATATGTATATGTATATGTATATGTATGCATATAATAATAATAATAATAATAATAATAATAATAATAATAATAATAATAATAATAATAATAATAATAATAATAATAATAATAATAATAATAATAATAATAATAATAATAATAATAATAATAATAATAATAATAATAAAGTTGGAAGGGACCTTGGAGGTCATCGAGTCCAACCCCCTGCTCAGGCAGGAACCCTACACCATTTCAGACAAATGGCTGTCCAGTCTCTTCTTAAAAACTTCCAGTGTTGGAGCATTCACCACTTCTGGAGGCAGTTTGTTCCACTGGTTAATTGTTCTGTCAGGAAGTTTCTCCTTAGTTCTAAGTTGCTTCTCTCCTTGATCAGTTTCTATCTGTTGCATCTTGTCCTGCCTTCAGGTGCTTTGGAGAATAGCTTGATTCCTTCTTCTTTGTGGCAGCTCCTGAGAAATTGTAACACTGCTATCATGTCCCCCTACGTCCTTCTCTTTGTATATGTATATGCATATGCATATGTAAATATGAAACTGCAAAAGAGTGGGTTTTACAGTAACTATATATGCAGTTACAGTATTTTCATTCTAAGATATCTGTCAAGACTTGAAACAGAAAAATAAACCTGAAATTTGTATAAAGGTGCTTTTCTTTTTACTTAAGAAGGCAAATATTGAATCAGTTTCAGTAATAGATTCAGAACTGAAGAGGAAAGAGTACATTTTATTTGCTCTTTATCAAGGCCTAGAGACAGGCCTAGAAAAATATACTGCTGGATAAGACAACTGTTGTGTAGGACATATTTTAGACACTCTGGGAATTAACATTGACAATCAACAAGGAATTATAGTCAGTTCTGCTTAAGTTCCTAAATACTGAAATCTGTATTAGCCTATTGCTACTTTATTTTATTACCTTGCTCAAGAAGTAACATAAAGGAAAATGCAAGCAAGAGTAATTTTGTTCTCTAGCTGCTTGAGAAATCATGAGCAAATCTACTGAAAGTGCTAGAGTTAAAGAAGCATAAAACTAGATCTAGTTTTGATGTCTAGGTGAAGAGCTTCAACAGGAAGGAAGAAAGGGCTTATGTACAAGTTATTTAAGAAATCTCACAGAGCTATTAATTGACAATTAGTCAGTTACAATAATTATAATGCCAACTTCTAAAGACTTCCTATGATTTACAAAATAATAGAAACCTAAAAACATCAACTAACACCCATCCACCCCCTCCCCTAAAAAAGACCTCATCTATAGTTACCAACTATAAAAGCTTTGTTCAAAAGTTTGGTCTTCAAGGCTCTCTAAAAAATCTGGAAGGACATTTCTTGAAGCTCAGAAGGAAGAGTGATCAAGAGCACGTAGTGAGATAGTGTGTTCTTATTTTCTTCCCCCCCCACACACAAATTTGTTGTAAATTCTGGCTGTAAGTGCCCCCCCCAAATCATTTGTATTTAAAGAAGGCAATTCTTCTGGTACATAAATGCTAATTCATAACAGCCATCATAAATTGTGAGTCATAAAACCTTTCTAGATTGGTAGCCAATGCAGTACTTACAACACAGGTGGCTCTCAACCAACTGTAGCACCTGGGTAGCCTTCAGCACAAAGTGCATTGCAGCAATTGTTATGAGAGATATTGACAGTGCATTATGCTTCAGGTTGGGCTACAACTGGTAAGCAGCTGGACAAAAACCCCTCTGGGTATACCCTCCACCTCCCTATCTAGCAGTAGCTGTGAACCTAGAGAGACTCCTTAGTTGAGACTTACTTCTTTTGTGGGATTGCTTCAGAAGTATCATAGAAGAAACAAGTGACATATGCAGTGCAGTTTATAAACAAACAGCATCACTATTTTGTAGGGATTTAATATCAACTTCTTTATTCCCTTCTAGATCCTAAAAAAACCTTTAGACATCAGGTCAGGGCTTGCTTGCTTTGTAAGGAACAGAGTTGTAGGCACAAGCAATTCCCAATCTTTGCATGTGATTGAGGAATATATTGTGCTCAACAAAAGTTGAAGAACCAGAAAGATGCTTGTCCCCACATCCAAGTCCCAATGTAATTAATCTGTAGGGCAACCAATGAGATTTCTGTTGCATATGCACTTGTTGAATGCTTAGACTGCTGCCTACCAGATTATTAAGACTGTTGATAGAGAACTCAAAGGGATATAATATGCTAACTGCCCTCATTTTTACAGCATTATTCCAAAAGAAAGGAAAATATTTTTTTCTGATTCTACTTATCAAGGAATTCCATGTACAAGTGCTTCTTGATAATCCCATTGAATGGAATTTTTCAGTCTAAAAGCTACATCTGAGATATGCACAGTGTACACAATGATTAATTGTCAATAATGGCAAGGATAAGAGCCTGAAACCAATTCTGATCACACATCTCAAGAATAGCTCCTATAATTAAAAGTCTTGTTGGTGAACTCATCAAGTTTTATACATTGACACATAAGTCTATATGTTGCTGATACTGACCTTCACTGCTCTCCACCATCTCCCAATTAACAGTCTGCAATATCACCAAGAGGCAACAACGGTTGATTTTACTAGGTTCTTAGCAATTGCTCAATGATGCTATTATAGGCCTCAGGCTAGATGTTAACTCTCCCTATAAATACACCTGCACAATTTTTTAAGACCCAGATGGTTACTTCATTTAAAATAGTATACCAAGTGTCTCACTCTAAATAGCAAGAATGGAGCCACAAAGAAACAAAATTAATATAATTTCATCTAAATGTACATTTTATTTGAAGTTAAATACATATCTTTATTTAATATTTTTTCTTACAACTGTGATAATAATATTTACAGATTAGTAAAAACTAAGTCTTTTAGAACTGTATACAAAACTTTTGGAGGCATACATGACCCTAGGAATACAGATGTTTACCTCTATTTGTAAAGTATGGATGACAATCATTTTTTCCTTGATCAGGGCTTGCAGAATTAAAGATTCATCTAATTGTCACATGTGCCACTTTTTTCTATAATACACATACAATATTGCAATGTGCTTTATGTGGAGACTATAACTCATTCCGAATGGGGTGGCACTAGCAAATATGGGTATGCCATGGCATACTTGTATGTCATCCTTGCCCAGTGAGATGCACTGATTTTCAATTTGCTTCCACCTACAACTCAAGGTGATGGTGATCACCTTTAAGCTCTTTATGGCATAAAGACTGGTCATTTGAAAGACAGACTATCTCCAATAGTTTCTGTCTGTCTGCTGAAATCACACAGAATTAGTGGACTTCAAGTCCACTTGATTAAACAGTACCATCTATCATGACCTAGTAAATGTACTTTCTCTGTTGTGGCACTTGCCCTCTAGAAAAATATCTCCCCAAAGATCAATACAGCTTCCACCTAGATGATGTTTGCAAAATCCTTGAAAAATCAGGCTTGGGTTAGGGTGGGTATTGAGTCCTTGTTGGTGCTCTTTTATCTTAATTGTATGTTTTCTGGACATACATGAATCTTTTTTGTTTGGTTTTATGGGTATTTCTTAATTTTAACTGCAAACTGCCCAGATTCATTTTGACCTTGGGCAGCCTTCAAATTTAATTAATTAGTTAAATAAATAAATAAATAAATAAATAAATTAATAAAGGCTTTATCTCCTGTTCTCCTAATATTCAATTTCAGCTTTATTTTCTTCCCTCTTTACAAGTTGGAAATAAGACATTGTCATCAGTTTTGTGTCAGCTGGTATGAAAAGCCATCTGCTCACTCTGTGGGAGGTACTAGGGAGATTCACAGCACTGGAAAGAGCCATTAAAACCATCAGATCCAATCCTTGCTCATCACAGAATCCAAATGAAAGCATTCATAGCAGATGTTTTGAGCCTCTGATTGAACATGTTTAGTGAAGGGAAGCATAGTTTCTCTCTAGGTAGTTAGCACCATTGTTGAACTTCTGTTGGTTAGTAGGTTGTCCTAATAGAACGGAAAAGAATCGAACAGAACAGAACAGAACAGAACAGAGCTGGAAGGGGCCTTGGAGGTTTTCTAGTCTAGCCCCCTGGTTGAGCAGGAGAACCTATACCATTTCAGACAAGTGACTGTCTACCGTAGTCTCTTCTAAAAATCTCCAGTGATGGAGTGCCCACAATTTCTAATTTAACTAAAAATTGTCTTCCTTTAGCTAAAGGACATGACTCCATGACTTGTACTCTGGAATGATCTAGACCAGTATTTTCAAACTTGGAAGCTTAGAGGTGTATAGATTTCAACCCCTCAGTTAGCATGAGAGTTGAAGTCCAATTATCTGAAAGCTGCCAAGGTTGAGAAACACTGAACTAGTTCAATGAATTAAGCCATTATTAATTAATGTATACATTATAAACAAAAAGCAATGAGAACAGGGATAGCTTCATTCTAACTGTGATGTCCAAAAACCCTGATTTACCATGGTTTCTGATTATGATTACAGTATCCACTCTTTCACCAACTTCCATACAAAGTAAGATTGGTTCAGTTGTACATAAAATACAAAGTTCCAAACACAAAGCATTCTGATGTCATCTGGAGCATTTTCCCCCCAAAGTATGACAGTCTATCCATTCTGTTCTTAGTTGGTAGTTTTTCAAGCATTTTACTTAGTGAACTGCAAATACATCAATCAACTTCTAAAAACAATTAGAAAATCAATAATAAAAAATAATCAGCTGAATAAAAATAGCATCCAGTTAGTTAAAGTAAGATGATAGTTGTGGAAATGATATCACTAAGTATTTTTGGTTTGATAACAACTGTCTATTGGGTCTTCATATTTCTCATTTAAATCCAAATAAACAATATGGAACATATTCCCAACATAACAGAACACTGTTCAAAATTGAGTACAGAACATGGTATTTTAGAATACTGGTCATATCATAGAGGTAGCATTACTGATTTAGCAAATATAGTGATAAAATGAATGTGGGTGTATTTTTTTGAAATGCCTTTTGCTGATACTGAGAATTGTAGAATGATATGAAAAGGGAGAAAAAAAGAAAGAAATAGACTAACTTTCTATATAAGAAACTTACAGATACAAAACCAAGGTGAATACAAAATGGGAAAACACTGCATTTCTCAGAATACCTGAACTATAATATATAATATGACCAAAATAATGCTTTTGGGCTACACTTTCAGAAAATATAGGAGTGTTTTATTTCTTTTCTTTGGAGTCTGCATGCCCTTCCCAAAACTGAAGCCAACATTTATGGTACTGATTTTTGTGTTGGCTTCAACATGCATAAGTCATTTTGTTTTTGATTCCTCTAAAAAGAATGAATTTGTCTGAGATGCTTAGTGAAATAAATGGTGAAATACAATTCTTAATATTAATAATAAAAAATAAAATACACTGCATCTTTTGACAACAAGATGAATAAAGTTTCAAAGTGCCCCAAATAGCTAGTCTTGAATGTACTATGTATGTGCATGTATCTTCAAATAGCTCTATATGTCTTTTTTATACACATAATAAATTTAGGAATGTAACTGGCAAGAAAAACTCTATATTAAAGAACTGCTACATCCATACATTGATAATAACTTTATTATGGTTATGAAAATATCTACAGTCACAGTTTACCAGCTTTGTCCTCAATCATCTCAATTCTGTTTCTTTATTCAGCAAAAAAGCATGATTTTTTTTTTAAAAAATAAAACTGTTTTATGGGGATAAAAATTATTAGAAGTCAAGTCTGTTTGATTGAAAGGGAAAATACAAAATAAACAATCCATATGAAGGATTTTAATCTATCAAGGGAAAAATAAACATACAAAATATAGGGTTTTAAAAATGATTACATTGCATATTTTGTTTAATGAAAAGCAATATAAAAGGTAGCACAGTTCTGGAATCTACTTCACAATGTTCAACTTTTCTGTTTTGTTTTTTATCCTATGTTCAGTTGAATGGCAAGTTATTTCAAAATGTTGTTTGTTTGATTTAAGAGTCCCTGGTTAAGATGGATAAAGATTAGTGAAGGCTGTGGAGTGAAGAGATACTATTCGCACACAGTCTTTGCTCATCGCATAGCCAAATATTGAAAAAAATGACACTCTACACATAAAAAAACTCACTGACATTTTCAGTTCCTTTGAAATAAATTTCAAAGGCAAATTCTCTTTTATCCAATGGAATGAAAACTGATAGAACAAGAAGTATTTGGATTGTGTGGGTATATTTTTTCATTCCTGACTGTTTTTTTTTCCTTTTTGGTCATCCTTGCCATTTTTTATTATTTCTTTTGATCTACTCTAGAAATGTTGTCCTGTTTTTAATGTTTTATTTGTGAACTTCCAGGAGTCATTGGGAATTGGGTGATAGTTTCTTTAGGAAATGCTGAGGAAATATATGTGGGTAAATACAGGGGTTCTTTTCTTCCAAAAAACTAAAATGCCTAAATAGCAATCGTACTTAGATTTATACACTGCTTCATAGTGCTTTACAGCTCTCTCTAAGTGGTTTACAGGGTCAGCAGATGGCCCCTAACAATCAGGGCTCTCATTTTACTGACCTCAGAAAGATGGAAGGCTGAGTCAACCATGAGTTGATCAGAATCGAACCCCTGGCAGCATGACTCCAAACTGGGTTGTTTGTCTGTATGTCTGTTTCTCCCCCCCTCTCTCTCTCTTTCTCTCTTTCTCTCTTATATTTCTCTCTTCTCTCTGTCATCTGTCTTAAAAAGGATTTTTTTTTTATTTTGAGAAGAGAGAGAAGAAAAAACATGAAGTACTGAAAAAGTAAATTAAAGAATATTTATATTTGAAGCAATAAAAGGACAGGGGTGCAGGAGGCAGAAAGCAACATAAATAAAGCAAAGTGAAAGCAACATAAATAAATGTTATTTAGCACCTCTTCTTCCTCTAGAAATGGTTTTCTTCACCCACTGAAAAATGCCCACTAATAGAAAATTATTTATAATTAAAATTATTAAAATGAAAAATTATTGAAAATTGCTTCCAAATCTAAATACCTTATCTGTTTTAGAAACTTTCTTAAGAGAAGAAGCTGAAATAGATTATATTTAACATCAAGCAAATACTTAGCCAAACCCCCCATAAAGTCACAGTTATCCACAAGCTAAGAGTGAGAACAAATATCAATAAAATGTGCAAACCATTCTGATAGCACATGGCTTCATTAGTAGTCATGCTTCTTTCCTGTCTTACTATTAGGTCATATAATTATGTGCACATTAAAAGCCCAACACAGATTAATAGTTTCTCAATACAATTCATTAGAAAAATTCAATAATGTCAGTACTTAGAAGCTATACCCAGGAGTGAAGTTATCTAAAGAGGATGCAAAATAATGCATACCAAAAGGAACATAGAAGTTAAGTGTACAGTTGATTGCAAAACTTCTAAAGGCATCAGCCTTGTTATAGCTTCATTTTCATAGCCTTAGAAGTAATAAATTTCCAGTTTTTATTTTACAGCACTAGAGACATTACATTTTCTGCCACTGAATAATTATTGATGCTACAAAGAAATCAGTGAGCATTTCTTTAAAATCTAAGAAAATGGAAGGAAATATCTATCTATGTCTAGATATATTCTGAATATCTGAGTTACTGAAGGATAAAGAATGTACTCTAAGCTTTCCCCAATAATCCAATGCCACATTTGATATTTCATCTGCATCTTAATATTATCTATAGCAACATAAAGCTTGTCATCCATATATCTACTTTTAGTTATTCCAGGAGGAAAAAAAATGCCAGCAAAATTTGGCACCGTGTCCTCATAACACACATGCAGAACAGAACCATTCTTTGTTGTTCTTTGTACAGCCTCTCTATGTAATATTTATTTATTAAAATTCTATGGCCATCTATCTCACCAAAGAAACTCTAGGTGGTAAACATAAATAAACTCATGTCTATTAAAAAAAAAGCCCAAGCTAAGTCTCTATGAAATATCTCCCCCCCCTATATTACCTACATATAAATGCCAATGCCTCAATGTCTGGGTAAGAGCCAGGTCTTCACAGCCTTCTGAAAGTCCCCAGAAAAGAAGACTCACTTTCTAGGTCACCCCAAATAACATTGTTTCACCGTGGGGAACCAAAGAATGCCCACTCTGCCAAATCTGGTGGGATTTGGCAAACACTGTCAGGCACAAAGAATCAAGACCATTCGTAAGGTTGTAGCACAGAAGATTTATTCAACACTATAGACAAGAATCTAGTCAACTAATGGTCAGCACAAAATTGGTGCTAAAAAGGATCAACGGATTTCAGGAAGAAGACTCTAAACTGATGATACATTAAACTGTGCCCCTCCAGTTTGTCATCTCCTCTCCTGCAGACACACTGGGGACAGGTAACCTCACATGTAACCTAGCACCATGCCATGTAGATTTTAAAGATGGTAACCAGCATCTTGAGCTGTACCTGGAAACCTTTTGGCAGTCATTAAGAAAATGATCAATGGTTTTCACTGCCTAAAATTAGAACAGTACTACAGTAATTGTCATCACCAATCATTATTTCAGAATATGCCAGAGTAGTATTTATCACCTTTGATTACTCCATCCAATCATTCTTCACCCCATCAGCATAGTAATCTAATGACCATTCAGAAAGTCTCATAAATATAGTATGGTTACTTGGATGTGTGCAGCATGGATACAAACCTTTCTTAACCATTTAAGAAAGTGATTTTGGTGGGTGAGAGAAATGCTGGAAGATGCTCTTGGTACCATTTGCATAATTCTTCCAAATGATTATTGACCTATCAAACCATCGGTCAATGAGGCAAAGAGTTAAAATTTGGCCTCATTTGACTGCCCGCTAGTGATCATCTGGACTGGTACAGCCAAAATGTAACTTTTACATAAGTGAGGTTGAAAGAATTATTTTCTGAAATTACTGAAATTTGTATCAAATCCTATCAGACATTCAATTCTGATCATATAAAAAGAGTAGAAGAGTACAAAAAAAAAAGTCTGGTTGTTTGTTAAAGCCATATTTACACCAAGTGACATTCAATGATAGAGGTAACAACAGCCTGAGAGAAATGAATGCAAGGAACCAGGACTTCTCCATGAAAACTGCCACTGGGAAAGGAATGCCCCACTTGGCTTTGAATTACACTTCAGTTACATGTTATTAAGCAAGGGACAGTGAATCAACTCCAGGGTTCCACACTGTCTTGTTGACACATAAACAAACAAGCAAAGTCAACTGAATGAGCCAAAAACAACATTGCAAATGTGTCCTGAGACCAGTCACACACCATACCTCTCAGATTAGATTTAGATGATCAGTATCTTATTTTTTTTTCCTTTTTTAAAAGGAAATGCAATGCATATGCATTGCACTGGCATAATGGCTGTCATGTGTCATAATGTATTTCCTATGCTAATCATTAGTTAAATTAGTTAAAATATGCTGCTGTCATATTTTATAAGACTTTAAAGATCATCGAGGGAACTCCAATTATTGAGTTGGTTAATAATCAGTCACAATTCACAACAGGTTTCTCAAGGGCAGATTCTGATCTTCATCTACTACCTTCTTGAGTGGAAAATCTTTGTGCCCTGATTTTGTGCCCCATTTTCTTGTCCTTTCTTTCCTCAGTGACTTAAAAAGAAGGATAATCCTTCTCTTTATTAAGCTAATGTTCCAAGGAAAGATATAGAGCAATACATCTATTAAAGTAAATGTGACTTTCTCACACAAAAATGAGAGTTTATTCATTCAGTTTTCTCTTCTGTAAGAATCCCAAACCCCAAGGTAGATTGGAGAATGTAGAAGCAAATAAATATTAAAACATTTTCATAAGTTTTGCCAATCTCTCTTTCTCTTTTATACTGGGAGGCAAATATGAAAGGATTATCTCAATAGGATAGTTAGAAATGGCTAAATGTGTTCCATTTTGCAATGAGATACCAACTGTTTTGCCTCAGGATCAATAAAATTGAGCCAAAACATAGTGCTACCCTAAGCGCTGACTCTTACAGATGATGTTATAATATAAGACAGCTTTATTTTCTGAGGCAGCCAATTCAAAATGTGGAAATGGTTATGGAAATTATGCAAATAGAAGAAAAGAGCTGACATTACACTGTGGAATGGCTGTGGCAGTTTCTGTATAGCTTGAGGATAGCCTGCCATCCAATCTTTTATAAAATCAAGTCCTTCCATTTCAGAATAGTCTAATCAGAATCTAAGATAATGCCAAGACCAGCATTTATGCCTGCTTTCAATGCTGTAATGAAAACCCTCCATCTTCTCTCTGGAAAACTTGTCGCCCTCTGCAAGGAGCAGCTTGACATGGCACCAGAGCGGGCCATTTCTGTTTCAATCAAGTAATTAATTCAAGTTTTCACACCAAACTACATTCATTTATTCAAAGCAGAGGCTTATAAACACATTTTACATGATGGTTTATATGGCCACAGTTTGCTTTACTGACTGGTTGTAGATGTCTTTAGCATCTATTTGCCAGATGCTTGAAAATGTAAAATATCCTTGGCAAGAAAACAGTCCTCACTTTAACAGAAATTTGTTAAACCTTATGTCAGTTAGGGATCTTTTCTAATCTACCTTCCCACTTTCTGAATTCCTACTCACTTTCAAAGCCATAAAACGTTTTATTAGCAAATGAAAATGTGTTTATTTAGGCCATACCGAAGAATAAACTAAATTCTTGAAGGTAAACTTGGTGGAAATATAAGTGATAGAACTGGGTGCACTGTTGATTAATTCATGTTGATTCAATGGTTTTCATGGACATCTTAAAACAGGGGTCTTCAAACTTGGCCCTTTTATGACTTGTGGACTTCAACTCCCAGAATTCCTCAGCCAGGCACGCTGGATGGGGAATTCTGGGAGTTGAAGTCCACAAGTCATAAAAGGGCCAAGTTTGAATATGCCTGTCTTAGAAGGATTGATAGGGGAAAGTTTTTATATATTGGACATATGTTGTCTTCATACTTACCTTAGGGCAAGCTTTCCTACAATTTGCGTTCTACATTTTAGCATTCTTCATTCTACATAATTAGATAAAATTTGATATGGGTAGTTTCCTCATGAAGCATATCAGGGAAAATATGGAATTTTCAGTTAAAAAATAAAGGAGGAAAAGCACATTGCTTATGTGTTATGTATGTATGTATGTATGTATGTATGTGTTTTTAACTAACAATAGAGGAAACATTTTCATGAGAACAGACTTCTATTTTGATTTTTGAGAATCCAACTTTATGACTAGGAATGGATCCGAAGTGGCTGCTTCTGGGCTAACTCATATCAAGTCAAATCATACCTCCCAAGGAAGAAGGAGTTTAGGAAACACACACACACACACACACCCCACACACAAACTACTGCAGGCACTCCAAGTTGACAAAAAAGCTTTATTTTGCAACCTCCCCAAAAATATCCTATGCAGGACTGAACAAACTTGCAATAAATCAAGTTGTGGCTGTTTATAGCTAAGAAATATTTATATATAAAACTATATATAAATTAATCCATCATGGCCATTCTACCTATGATTGTGGAGGCACAGAAATTGTGCAAAATCAGTCAATCAACTAATCAACTTCTAGTCCAACCCCCTGGTCCAGGCAGGAGACCTTATTATAGCATTCCAATCAAATGGTTGTACAGTCTATTTTTGAGAACTTCCATTGCAGAGCACCACAACTCTGGGAGACAAGTTATTCCACTGATTAATCGTTCTCAGTCAGTCAGTCAGTTAATTAATTAATTCTGACTGAAAAATTTATTTTCCTGCTTTTGTCTAATCAAACATGCAATGTACTGACTGATATTTTTTTAACTTACAAGGAAGCATACTTGGATTAGATTATTTATTTGTATTAATTCTTTATTCATATAAGGTTTTATTCCAAACAAAATAAATCATGATTGTATAGCTCTCCTAAGTTATTTTAATTATTAAAACAATTGGAAGGCAAGTACAAACTTAGGTGATCTTCTAATTTCTTTTGTGAAATTTCTACTTCTCCTAGTCGAGATTCTAATGAAAGTCCATGTCAGAGCATGTTGATGAACACTCAGAAACATTTATTTGTTCAATTCTGTAAGAATTTACTTAAAAGTTATATGTCACTTTTCACTGAATTCAAAATGAGTGTCAGCTGTATAAAATCCCATGGGAGAGAGAAAAAATGTGAATAGAAGTGAACTTTTTCCTACTGACTGTGAACTCTATTTTCCAATTGAATGAAACTGGTTTTGAGAGGTAATAATACACTCACAGAGAGAGGTTTAGGCAAGATTTATGTAGGGTACACCAAGCAAACAACCTTTCCCATTAAAATGCTTGTATCTGAAGGCTGAAAACCATACTGTCAAAAAAGGGCATTTCATTTTGTACCCCTCTTTAGTGGAAGTATTTACAGCAATATTTGGGTGGTGGAGAGGAGAGAAAATTCAGGTATTTTCAGACTCTGGGGGGAAATCATCATGATCAATAAAGGCAGTAGCTGTATCAGTGGTTTGTTTGTTTGTTTTTTAAAAAACTCTTTTAAAACTCTTCTTTCATTTATTTACTATCTTTGCTAGTTGCTAAGGTTGAAAATGTATTCTGCATTAAAAACAAAAATAATTAAAAAAATCTTAGTACATTTGATGGAAATAAAAATGTGTACTTTGTTTTGCAAAGAAGAAAAAGAAATGATAACATGTTTATGGATGGTATATGGGTTCCCTGCACTTTCAGTACATAAAAAGTATTTGGGGAGTATATTGAACATTGAAGATAGAATCATAGAGTTGGAAGGGACTTTGGAGGTTTTCTGGTCCAACTGTCTGATCAAGGCAGGAGACCTTATACCATGTTGGTCAAATGGTTGTACAGTTTATTTATCTATAAATTGCCAATGATAGAGCACCCTCAACTATTCCATTAATTATTCTCACTGTCAGAAAATTTCTCCTTCTTCTAGATTGGATCTCTCTTTAACAAGCTTCTACCTATCCCTTCTTGTTCTACCCTGCAGAATAAGTAAGTATATATAGTTGAAGTTGACATGACTCAGATCTCCTGCTCCTGCTCCTGCTCCTGCTCCTGCTCCTGCTCCTGCTCCTCCTCCTCCTCCTCCTCCTCCTCCTCCTCCTCCTCCTCCTCCTCCTCCTCCTCCTCCTGCTCCTCCTCCTCCTCCTCCTCCTCCTCCTCCTCCTGAAAAAGATGGAAAGGTGACCTCTCCCAGGCCAAATGTGTTTAGGAAGCTACTGTGGAACAACAGAGGACAATTATTTGAAGTATCGGTGTCTACTATGAGTTTGAAGCCAAAAGAATTTCCAGCTACCCATGTCTCCCACAAAAAAAAATGTGGAGCTGAAAAAGTGTTTGTATGTATGTGCATGAATATGTGTACAGGTAGTCCTTGGCTTAAAATAGTTCATTTAGCGACAGTTCAAAGTTACAGCATCATTGAAAAAAGTGACTTTTGAACATTTTTCACACTTATGACCGTTGTATCATCCCCATGATTGTATGATCAAAATTCAGACGCTTGGCAAGTGATTCATATTTATGGTGGGAGCAGGGAACTGTGGTCATGTGATCTCTCTTTGCAAACTTATGACAAGCGAAGTCAATGGGGAAGCCAGATTCACATACCAGTTTGTCTAATTTAATAATTACAGTGATTCACTTAACAACTGTGGCAAGAGTGGCAAATTGTATTTTCTTCTTTGGTTAGAAATAAAGGCATATCTGGCTGCTGCTGTCACTGCTTCCTCCTCCTCCTGCAGTGAAAGGTGCCACAATGGAACAATAGTGCAACAAGAGGATTATTACCTATTTCTTTTATGAGAAAAAAAAATTGGGAACCAACATGTTGAATCCAGATTGAAATACAAGCAGTGGAAATTAAATGATTAAATCCATCTTTATTATGATAGTATAACAGAACATGAAAATTGAATGTGGGTTCTGCAAATGTTACAATCGATCTGCTTTGCAATGACATGTGAGTTATATATAATTAAATCTGAAACTGAAATCTCCACTACTAGTACTACTACTACTGGGAACATCCACTACCTCTAATATACATAATTT
Source organism: Bothrops alternatus (assembly GCA_034064705.1). Classification (NCBI taxonomy): domain Eukaryota; kingdom Metazoa; phylum Chordata; class Lepidosauria; order Squamata; family Viperidae; genus Bothrops; species Bothrops alternatus. The sequence continues at coordinate 5,781,387 of JARGCV010000047.1, read as the reverse complement.
ATTAATCTGCATTTTGATATGTGAGTTTCAGGTCACCATGCAATGTAGCATTTAATGGATTATGAAATGTTTGGTATTAATAAACCCAGTAATTCTTGGCATAGATGCCTTATACAGTATAGATAAACATAAACATAAATCTGACTACATTTTTCTTAAGAGAAAAGAAAACTTCTTTTAAATGCATTATCCAGTTGAGAAAATTGATGGAATCTACTCAAGAATTTGCAATATTGTTAAATGATCTTGACTTAACAAAGGTTGTATTATCTTACGTGAAAAATCATATAATTACATACCATGATTAGTTATTAACCATTTCTTTAGTCAGCCTTATGCAAGGGCTGGCTTGCAACAGGAGTAAGGAGAAAACTGTCTCCAACATAGCTAGCTAAATTTAAAACTAAAGTTCAATCAGATGAATGTACTTATATATCTTGTAATCAAGAGTGTTTGCATACAATTGTACAAGGATATGGGATACTAAACACTCTCTTTCATCTGTAATCTTCTTGCATCTTCCCACAATTTCTGCAAGACACCTGAATACAAGTCTTTATTAGGTCTATGAAGATTTAAAAAAATGACTGAAATTTTCAGGCCAAAAAGACAACAGGAAAAAAAAGAAAATACTATTTATATGTTCAGGATTTATGTGAATGGCTGGACTTCCTGCAAGAAATGCATATACATTTATACAATATTGACCAAATATGTAGAGCACAATATAAGACTCAAATAATTTCTAAGAAATAAAACTCCAAAATATAATTTTCATGAACGTTACCATTTCCCAGTTTGCTGTATTTCTTCCCGGATCTCCAATCCTTGATTCCTGCAGATTATGTTTTCAGAACACCTTGGCTTGGGGCCAGCCCTGGAGAAGCTACTCCATCACCCAATCCTAGGTGAAAGATTTACACAAAGAGATACAAACTTGAACTAAGGAGGAATTTCTTGATTGTAGAATTATGAAGCAATGGAGTAGTGCTCCTCCTGAAGCTAAGTTGCTACAGAACTGGAGATTTTCAAGAAAAGACTAGACCTGGGGTCCCAACCCCCGGTCCATGGACCAGTACCGGACTGCGGTATGCCAGCAACCAGTCCGCACAAACAAGCAAAGCCCTATCCATTTTGTGTGCAGGCAGCACATAAAACCACACACTCTCCGGTCTGCAGAAAAACCTTTCTCCATGGAACTAGTCTCTGGTGCCCAAAAGGTTGGGGGACCTCTATACTAGAGTGTCCAGAATGGTATGAGAATTCCTGTACTGGGTTAATCTGCTTTATTAGACTTCCAAGACAGCAGCATCAGGAAGAAGGAGTGTGAGAAGCTGGAGAAATATCCGGGCCTGAAGTTGGAACTAGAGAGAATGTTTAAAGAAAGGGCAAAATGACCCTAGTGTGGTAGGAACACTGGGAAAGTGGCTCCAACAGACCCCAAGAGCAACATGTCAAAAGGAGTATAGTGATGGGAACAGCAAAGATACTGTGTAGAGCCTGAAAATTCATAGACTCAAGACATATACTACTCATAGATGTGCGGGGTGAGAAGCGGTGAGGGGTGAGAAGGAGTGAGAAGGGGTGAGAAGGGATGTATATAATCAGCTCAAAGTAGCTAATATATCTAATAGTCCTATTTTCCCCACAATAACAACTCTGTGAGATGAGAGTCATTTCTGGGCTGAGAGAGAAAGTGATTGGCCCAATGTCACCCAGCTGACTTTTGTGTCTAAAGCAAGAGTAGAATTCATTCTCCTGTTTTTTAAGTGGCCACCTTGACCACTACACCAAAGTGGCTTTCTCATCTTGTTTAGAATTTATTATGAGTCAAAGGTTGATTTTCAGTCTTAATGTCCCCCTGCTGTTAGGAAGCAACATGCCTTGTTGCATACTTTCAGTGCTTCAACTCATTTAATGTCACACTGAGAAATATATAAATGGAAGAACTAGAAGAAGCTTTTGTGTATCTGTCAAGCATGGGCAGAAATGTTTTCTAGTTATATTAACACAGCTGGATGAGAGGTGCTGAACAAGGCAAAATGAAACCACATGTCTATTTCCTTCATTTTTAGAAGAGGACAACAGTGCTTTGCAAAGCAGTTTCAAAGAGAACTTTGAAACTTTCATCAAGAACCCCTTTGAAGATTTGCACAGCCCTTCTTCATGTGTCAGGCTGTGTTATTTTTCACATCTCAGATCACTATAGATAATTGATTATGAAGAGAATTCTCTTGCCCAAAGATCTTCCTTCCCTTCTTCCTTCCTTCCTTCCTTCCTTCCTTCCTTCCTTCCTTCCTTCCTTCCTTCCTCCCTCCCTCCCTCCCTCCCTCCCTCCCTCTCTCCCTTCCTTCCTTCCTTCCTTCCTTCCTTCCTTCCTTCCTTCCTATATATTAGAACAATTATTCAAAATGTATTGTAATATTGAAATGGACAAAAGCTGTGACTCAAAGTAAACCCTTCCCTAGATACCAATGCTTTGACTGTATGTTCAGCCTTGCATACAAAGGCAGGGATCACAGATGGAGGGATGTTCCTTGGCCCTACTTTCCATGGCTGACAGTTGAGGTTGTCCACTAGCAAAGCTAGCCTGACCAGATGGCCATCTGGTTTTAGTCCCTCCTTCAGATGCCTGTACTTAATATCTTTACATAATTGTGCATCAAAGAAAGCTTTCAACAGTTTAACCAGCATAGGACAAATATTCAGCACAGCCAAGATTTCAATGCGAACTTGCCAATACAATGGTATAGTAACACTACAGGCATAATCAATAATAAGACAAAATATATAAAACAGATGTTATGCTGTCAACTCTTCACTTAGCATCCTGAAGGTGTGAGGCATTTTTATCTTTGATGTTATTCATCTTTTGACGTTGGTGAATTGCTCAGTTTTATTCAGATTTTTTTAGCTTTGAGATCTGGAATCATAAACACACAAGAAGGGCAGAAAAATGAGATTTACTTCTCTTTTTCATGCTGGAATGATTTCATCATGCTTGAACATAGTCTCATGGATGTCATCGAGAAGAATGTCTGCAAATATACATTGGATATAAAAGCATATCCTTACTCTCCTGGGTAGACAATCATTCAACACTTAACACAGTAGAAACAAAAAATAATAGAAGCAGTAGTCCATCCTGGTATCTTTCTCTTTTGTCAGGTTTCTCTTGCACATAATGTAATTTAAGTTTGTATACTAATCATTCAGCCCATGTATTATTTTTCAATTATACATCTGTGTATACTCACACATTCACACACACACACTTGCTTGCAATTTAATTTTGTCATTTTATTAAGTGTAAGTTTCGAAGCAAATGTGGGAAATGAGTTACATATGATAGAAATTGCAAATCATCAAACAAAATCAAACATATTTACATAGTGCTGCAAAAGTTCCAATTCTGACAGAATCAATGGAAAAAAACAAGAATTAGGTTAGCTAGAATGAATTTTCAAAATGAGTTGTAGTGTGAAACATGAAATAAAATAGAAACAAAGGCATGATTGTTGTACGTGTTCTTTTGCAATCATATAACATTATATGATTATAACATTAGGTTGTGTGATATTTATTTTTTGATTTCTGATACTTTCTAGAGCAAAATATCTGTAGCTTTGAAGCATGGCCACAATCCAACTTTTGAATAAATTCTACTAAACTATTTCAATTCCATGGAAAGGCATGTGCCAGATTTTCTGTACACCACCTTGAAAATGTCTTCTAATAAATCAGGAACCTAAAAATATTTCTTCCTTGATGGAACCTTAGTACACCTTTTACAATAACCTGAAAACTTATATAAGATGAATTTCCTGTATGTCTCTCAAAATCATAAGATATATAGTGATGCCAGATATCAGAATTAATGATCCAAATTTTACAAGGTCAGTGGAACCTGAAGGTGTTCATTATATATATAAGCACAGCAAGATTAAATCTAAAGCAGGTCTAGGAAAGTGCCAACCTGTAAGAATCAGATTCTGGGCTACTATGTTAGTAGGTGCTGCCTAGAACAGTGGTCCCCAACCTTTTTGGCACCAGGGACCAGTTTTATGGAAGACAATTTTTCCAATGACTGGGGGAGGAGAATAGGAGAAATGAACAACCTAGATCCTGCACATGCACAATTTTGCTCACCCGCTGTTCACCTCCAGCCATGCAGCCCAGTTCCTAGCAAGGCACCGACTGGTACCCTCCATGGCCTGGGGATTGAGGACTCCTGGCCTAGAATGTGGAAACAAGAATTTCAGCACAATCTAGCATCTCCTAGGACAGTGGTTCTCAACCTTTTCCGGGGCTCAACCCCGGCCCGCATCACGCAAAAAAAATGGTGGGGCTGCACCGCGCATGTGTGGCACGACGGGGCACATCGCGCATGCATGGCGCGACGGCCCACATTGCAATAGGGAAAAAAATGGCCGACCCAAAAAAATGGCCGACAAAAAAAAATGGCGGGCCCGCACCGCACATGCGCAGCACAATGGGGCGCATCGCGCATGCGCGACACGATGGCCCGCATCACGATAGGGAAAAAAATGGCCGACCCCCAAAAAAATGGCCGACCCAAAAAAAAATGGCGGACTGCGGTGCTTGGCGACCCCCATGAAATGGTCGTTCGACCCCAAATGGGGTCGCGACCCACAGGTTGAGAACTGCTGTCCTAGGATTAGTGGATTTTCCTGCTTCTTTTCTCCTTCTGTTAGGAAAACAACAATATTTTTTTTTCCCCCGTGGTCTTAGTTTTACTGGACATATATACCTTTAAGAAAAAAGAAAAAGCAAAAAGTTTGAGAAAAGTTTTAAAGAGGAACAATTTTGACAATACACCAGTATGAATAATGACTGTGCCTATGCCATTCATATAACCAGGCCAATTAAAGATCTAATAAACCTACCTTGTTTTAGATAGTAAACGATACAGAGTTTCAATATTTTCAGCCCTGCAAAAGTTCCTTCTGAATCAGGTCTTCTGTTAAGCAGGCCATGGTTGATGAATATATCTATTTTGTAACCAATATATTACTGGAGTTGATCTAAATATATTTAGGCAAGATTATCAGTTGAAAAGCCAGCTGATTAAAGAATAATAATATCCATAACTTATTAAACCTTAATTACACTTGTTCTAATTCTAATGTGCACATTACTTTTTTATTCAGAGTCATACTGTGTTCCTTGAGCAAGGAGCTCTTCGACATCACTCACTAACCATGGCAGGAAGATTCTTTATTAACCCATTAAGGAAGACATAAATGGATGATAATTGTCTTCCACTTATTACTGACCTGCTGGAAAGGCTGATTAAAATCATGTTTTTCATCTGCTGCCAATACAAACCTTGCCTTTTAAACTCTTTTATGGAGCAGGAAACCTTATATTGTCAATTTGTAACTGCGGTAGGAAACTTTATCTTTTGGCAATGGAAGAATCTGAAATCCTATGTTGTATTAAAGTGTCACTTCCCATAAATTCTCCTTTGCAATGGAGGTGTCTGTTGGGACCAGAGAACAGGGAAGAGAAGTATCTGAAGAGAAAACAGCTCTTTAAGTACCACCCTATCACACTAAATTTGCACACAGAACCCATCACAGTAGGCAGAAAACATTTGATCCACAGGACTGGGTGAGTGCACTTTTTGACACTTATCCATGAGCCTTCTGGAAGACCAATGGAAATGTATTATAAAAACACCCATACAGGTGGATTAGATGTTGCAATGCTTAATCCTGAAAGTAGGCTGGGGTCATTTTACAGGAGGAAGGAAAGGGAGAATTGACTTTTCCGTAATTGCTGCAGAGATGATTGGAAAATTCCTCTGTTTCTGTCCACCTCTTTGTCTGCCATCCATGACAAAAGAAGTAACAGAAGAGAAGCAGGTCTTTTGCTCCTTTCTGCAATCTCCCAAAACATTTTGAGGGATCACACAGATGGCAGAAAGGAAACCCTTCCCTCCATTCTACTGTGTCCTGTCTGTGTCCTTAGAGACATGAAAAGCCATGGATGACATATAAGGTTTGCAAGATGTTGAAAGCACGGAATGTGGCTTTTAAATTGGGTGATATGCTGGCACTTAGAAAAGCCAGTGCCAATTTGAAAAGCACCATAAAAAGAGCAAAGCAAGGCAATAGTTAGAAAGTTCAGAACATTTTTTAGGACTTTACAAAATATGTGGCAAGGTATCCAGACCATTACAAATTATAAAATGGCTCCATCATATTGTAAGGGCAACACAGACTTTTTAAATAAGCTGAATATATTTTTTGAAAGATTCAAGGCATCAAATAGCACCTCTGCAAAGAAATCTGTGCTCCATCCTGACAAGTAAGTGCTTAGCTCTGAAGTGACCTCTGTCCAAAGCACATTGTGGAAAGTTAAGCTTTGGAAAGCAGTAGGCCCAGATAATATCCCTGGGTGTGTTCTTAGGGAATGGGCAGAAGAGTTGGCTTGTGTTCTTACAAATATTTTCAATTTTTCACTGCAGCAGGCAGTGGTCCCATTCTGTTTTAAGACTATAATTATTTTGACCCGATTACGGGTCTTAATGATTACTGTCCATTTGCACTTACATCCATCATTATGAAATATTTCAAAAGCTGATAAAGGACATTATTGTATCCAGCCTCCCTCCAGCATTTGACTTGCTTACCATCCAGATTGCTCTACAGAGGATGGCTATTTCTTCTGATCTCCATCTGAGCTTGGCACACTTAGAAGAAAGAAACACTCATGTACGAATGCTGTTTATCGACTTCAGTTCAGCATTTAATACAATCATTCCTCAGTATCTAGTAGACAAACTGGGCCTTTTAGACTTTAATACTCCTTTGTGCCACTAGATTCTTGATTTTCTTATTGATAGGCCCTAGTTTGTGTGACTGAGTCAGAACTGAAGAAGATTCTTGGATGAGCAGTGAAATGTCTTGAAGGAAGAACAAAGAAAGTCCAGTTACCTTTTGAAAAAGCACCTTTGGGACTACTTTTCTATAATTTTCCACTACCTGAAGGATCTGGTTTTTGTAACATTCAGAGTCTAATCTTCATTTCTGTTACCTTTTAAAAGGTTCTCCCTCAGTTTTCAGCTGCCACAAGCTTCTACCTGATCACTTCCTCTCCCTGACCATATATTGTCTAGTTGCTAACTCAATAAGCTACTTCTTCTTCTGGTCCTCTGTCCAGTTGCCTTTTACTCCATCAGAATCTTCTGCCAATTCTAGAAGAGACTTCTCATTTTCTGCCTTCCTATAAAACATATGTGTCAGCTAAAAAAGTCTCCTTCTCCTTCTCCTTCTTTTCCTCTCCTCTTAGTTTTGCACCTGTCAGTCAGAGTACCATAAGAAAATCTTTGATCTTGGTTTTAGCACGTAGCAATTTCTTTTCTTTTGGGTCAGTTAATCCTTATATACTACTACTTCCTTTCCCTCCCCTCCATCCCAGTTTGCTGTAAATCATACATCAGTCTAGTCATTCTGTGCAACTGATGAAATGTGCTATATAAAATGTATAAGTCAGAAAAGGTGCCAACATATTCTTTCTGATTTTCTGGTTACTCAGGACTAACACAGTTCTTCTCCTACAATGATTTTTAATAGTTTGTTTTTCTTTTGGGGCACCTAAATATTCAACCATAATAGAATTCTTTATTGGCCAAGTGTGATTGGACACACAAGGAATTTGTCTTTGGTGCATAAGCTCTCAGTGTACATACAAGCAAGAGTGATAAATCATAATCATAATCAACATAAAAATACATTCATCATAAATCATAAAATACCACACATTCATCAAAATCATAAGATGCAACACTTAATGATAGTCATAGGATACTAGCTAAGCAAACAACATAATTCATACTAGGATACTAAATAAAACAATATAAATCATAAGTTATAGTCATAAGAAGATAAGGATGGGTAATAAGAAAGACGAAGAGAATAATAATAATTCAGATTTACTAAGTAGTTTGACAGTGTTGTGCAAGTTAGTTGTTTAGCAGAGTAATAGCATGGGAGAAAAACTGTCTTTGTATCTGGTTGTTTTGGTGTGCAATGCCCTATAACAGGGGTCTTCAAACAGCATGCTGGCTGAGGAATTCTAGGAGTTGAAGTCCACAAGTCATAAAAGGGCCAAGTTTGAAGACCCCTGCTCTATAGGGTCATCTTGAGGGAAGAGGTTGAAACAGTTTATGTCCAGGATGTGAGGGTTCTGTAGATATTTTCACAGCCCTCTTTCTTTCTCATGCAGTATACAGGTCCTCAATGGAAGGTTTAGAAATATAAAAAGTAAGACAGGACCAGTTCTGTAATGTCCTGATCCATTTAGAGACCCAAAGTGAAACTGTAGCTACTGTAATTTTTAATCTGGGAGTTTTTCAGTTTATGATGTCTTCTCCACCTCAATCAAGACATCTTGGAGAACATTGCTTCATTTTTGTCTTTCTGATAATTTTCAGTTGTCCTCTATTCCTACTATTATTCAAAATGATTGTCAAAGAACAGCAAATTGCAAACAATTAGCTATTGGAGAGAAAAATATTAGCAGATGGCAACTTTTGGCTGTCCTTGACTGGTCTAAAAAAAACTAAGCAGAGTTGAATCTACTGGTAGATAGCTGGGAGATCTCCAGAGAATACCATAACCATAATATGGCAACTGGGTAGTTGAAAGTCCCTCCCCAAAAAACCCCAATGGCACCCCACTTCTATGTTATTGCCAATAAATTTCTTTCTATCCATCTCCCTCTCCCGCTTTCTTTTCCTCTTACTCTGTCTCAATCTTTCTCTTTCTTTTCTCCTTGTAATCATCTGAGATCAAGCTGCATATTAAGACATCTAGGACATCTTCAGTTGATGTCATCTAAGACAGACAGAAGGCTGACATTACTTACTGAATAACAGTTGCAGGGTTATTATTGTAAAGAATATTTAAAGAATTATTGTTTAAGCCTCAAAGACAACAAATAGTAGCTTATATAGTGTTAAGTGCATTGTTTGTGAATTCTTTCCCATTATGAAATCTGCATAGCATGCTGATAGATATATTAAATCTGGTAGCGTTCATGCCATTTAGTAAGTACTGTGATTTGAATGTATACTATGCATTTAAATCTGCTTGATATGCAACAGAGGCACTAGTTTCAAATGAAGCTTTAGGAAGAAAGTATTTTGGAATCTGTGCTGGTATAAGTGGAAAAGAAATGTTATACCACTAATTCTTAGCACACCTTTCTCTATGGATGAAAAAGGATTCATCCCATTTTGTTCAATACTGTTTAGTGCAAATAATGCAAATGGGTGTGGAACCTTCTTTGAACTGCTGAAACTGATTGATAATACTGTTTCCATCCATTACCAATGCTAATTTTGTTTGGTTTTTCTCATTGAGGGGAGGAAGAAAGCTGATTCCAGTAGATGTTCCTGGGCTGGGTGGTCTGATCTGACATCTGTACTGTTTATTCTTCAAATAAATCTTATTTCTTAGGGATTTCTCAGTTTGGAAAGAGAATAACTGAGAAATTTGTAAATATTGGTGAGAGATGTGTCATAAAAGCTACATGAAAAGCATTTTTTCTGCAGCAGTGAGACTGGTGGAAGGAACAATATGAGAAATACTAAATATGACTTTCATAAGGGAAATTGCTGGCTAAGCCAAACAACATCAATTGCATTTCTAACAGAGATCAAAGAAAAGCTTTAATAATGGTATCTTTTCTTTTCAATGTACTGTTGACTAATACTGGTATTGACATATAATACTATTTTTCTTAACTTTTATGTTGCCTTTGCTTTCTCACCATCTTAACTTCTAATAAATACATTTCTTTTTTTAAATCAAAGACACCAATGTTCTTTACTCTAAATTCCCAAGCAAGGTAAGTCCCTTGCAATTTTATCTGATGAAAGAGGTTTTTGGGATAGGAAAAATGCACACTTATTTATTTATTTATTACATTTTTATATCACCTTCCTCATCTAAGTGACCTTGGGCAGTTTTACAGTAAAAATTGCACTAGAACAATCTTATCTAGGATCAGTAATACCAGTGGCTAGAGTTGTACTTAAAAATGATTCCCTATCAACGGTCAGAATGAGATAATGGAAGATTTAGTAAAAAAAATTGATACCATATCATTTTCTTCTTCTATGCATTAATATAGCGTTTCCTGATCAAATCCATATTAGAAAATATTTATTTAAAGTAAGTTGCATAAATTTAAATAGTACTTCTATTCAACACTTGCATTTTGTTGGCTGAATTCCAAGGTTATCTGCCTCCTTTGGTCTGCTTCGTGGCCTGATATGCAGACTGTTTTCTGTTAATTCTTTTTGTAGACTCTTCAGGAGTAGCATAACAGAGGCATAAAAATAGATGCCATGTACTAATGGAGACAGAAATAAGTTGTTTAGGGTAAATTTGTGCAAAATACACATTAAATATTCTGGTTTAGCAGAATAACAGGATAAAGTCAATGTTCTATGGAGACTATCAATCTGCTCAATGTCAAGACCCATTTGATGGGACATAACCAAACAATCAGGCAATCAATGTTTATATCACCATGGGATTCTTATATAATACTTTTGAAATGGCCTATATGAAACCCTAGCTCTAATCTCAGCCTTTTCTATGAAAATACAAATATGAGCTGAACTTCACTTGTAGTATTTAGATAGGACTGTAAAAAAACATGTTTAGCTTTCAAGAAAATTTATGTACAATTCATATATCCCATTATTTAAAAAGTGTGATTTTATGTTGCCATAAGCATCTGTAGAAACCTAATGGCAGAATATATTTAATTTATGTATGTTTCTATAGGATATATGTTACAAAACAATATAACCAACTGCCTCCTGAAGTCCACATTTCTCTAACTCTCCCGGCCTTCCGGAAAAACCTAAAGACTCATCTTTGCCGGCAAGCCTGGGGATGATTGGTTGATTGTTGTATTGAATGTGTGTTTATTGGTTTTTAGATATTCTGTTTGGGTTTTTTAATATTATAATTTTTTGTTATGTATATGTTGTTAGCCGCTCCGAGTCCCCGGAGAGGAGCGGCATACAAACCCAAATAAAATAAATAAATAAATAAATAAATAAATAAATAAATAAATAAATAAATAAACCTCCTCCCCAAAAAAGCCCAATGCTTGACAAAATGTTTGAACTCTTAGAGATCTGAGCACTTGGAAAATACCAGTGCAACTGTCATAATAATAGGATTTGCCTAGAAATGTAATGAAGATAAGCTAGCTGCACTTTGGCAATCAGTACTAAACAATTTGATGAGTGTGTGTGTATATTCAATATGATATGACCTAAGTAATGGAAGAATTAAAAAAAATATCTGTTAGATATATAATGCATATGAGATTCATTGATTTCCTATTTATTATTTTCCCGGCAATTATGACATTTGCCAATATTCTTTGAGAAATATCTCACAAAATGCTTAATGTTCCAGGAAAGCTCCTGTTCTATTTGTGGGAAAATTCTTTCCAGTATTACAGAAACTCCTGTAGGTGTCTCTGTTGATCTACTGTTTGTGAGGAGAGGATTTTTTATTATTTTTATTTTTTTTTTAAAATGCATCTGTAATATGCAAGTGACAATACTGGGAAAATGTCAACAATGAGAAGTTTCATTGATATCTAGCTCCTCCAAGAGAAGTATCAAGTTCAATGTTGGCTGCTTCTTTTCTTGTGTGCTAATTAAGGAATCAGACACTCTGTAGAGATTTAATTTGTAAAAGATCAACTGCAGACGGTTTGTGCTATTGTATTTCTTCAGCATAATGATCACTGTGTGGATTGTCTTCCAAGCACTGAGGTGCAGGACAAGAAATGGTGATGTTCTGGTAGGCCTCATGACAGTAATGCTCTGGAGGCCTTTATCTCAGTTGTTTAATAAGTCCTTAGAGATTTCCTGAAACAAATAATAATAAAAGGCTGTTGGAATCAATCAAGCAGATCTGTATAGTATAAACAGTTACTTGTAGGTATGCTACTCAAAACCTGGTTGGGTAGCTACATCATCGTTGAGGATCCAAATAAATCATCAGGGTCATTCTGTTTCTGAAAATCTTTCTGATTATTGAATACATGGCATGGTACTGTTGAAGCAAAATTAACTCTGAAGTCGCCAGACACCAGTTTATAGAATTAAACAATAATCTCTCTGGCCAAACCCCCATCCCCTCACATCGTCAATGTAAACAATTTCACTTTATTATGGGAACCATCTGCTTCTCCTCCACATCTGCTGCAGAGTCCTTGGAAGTGTTTCAGGCTCTCATAGTCTTCAGAGGTTTTATTTCTCCATCCAAATACTTCTAAACCAACACATCCCCCCACCAAACTCTAATGGCAAGTCGAAAGAAAGAGGCAGGTAGCTCCCAAAGTTTCATTCTTGACAATCATATTTAAATGTAAGGTGAACCCACAAAGACAGGATTTCAGAATCTTATATTTGCATCATGCTTGGTATCTCCAATGCATCAATAAAAGCTGTTTTTATGATTTTGATATTTTATTTGCAGAGTTCCTCTGTGGAGATGGATGGTTTTGAAATTTGATAAATAAATAAATATTAAATAATAATAAGAGCTCCTGTGTCAAGATAATTTTAAATCAACAGTAGAAGATAATAAGGATATGAAGAAACAGAATGAAGTATCATTTCCATTTGATGATAACAAATGCAGAGTGGTATTAGTGAAGCTTTTTTTACACCTTCTATTTAGAATGATTAAATTAAGACTGACCTATTTCACAGATATTTGACCTGCTAAGCACTAACTTGCTTAAAATATTCAAAAATGTCATTAAACATATTCTATCTTTTACACTTTCCAAGTGGACAAATAGTTTGGTAATCTCTAAAGAAGCAATTATATTAGCCATTTGTTCTATCTGATCAAGTTACCGTATTTTCCGTGTAGAAGATGCTATTTTTTCCTGCAAACACCCTGTTCAAAAATCAGGTGTGTCTTATACAAGTGCAACGTCTTATACACAGAAAAATAATGGTAACCTCCACAGCCTAGGGCATGCCTGTGTGGGTTGCCATGCCACCGGCTGCAGGTGTCAAGCCATCCAATCAGAGCACAGCCAACCCCTATCCAATCAGAACACAGCCAACCCCCTAACCAATCAGAACACACCTCCACCCAATCAGAACACAGCCAAGCTCCCAGCCAATCAGTTCATACCCCCACTGGCAGTTAAAAGGAAGAAACAGCTACGATCACACATTGCTCCGAGAAGCTCGAAGCCTAAAGCACCAGCCTGAAGATGATGAATGGGACTTCGTCGAAACGTCACCAAGACACTTTAAACCCGAATTACCAGAGACCTACATATATATAGTGTGTATATATATCTTCAGTGTTATCTTCATTTTAGATGTCAAAAGGGTCTCTCTCTCTCTCTCCCTCCATCCCTCCTCCCTCTCTCTCCCTCTTTCTGCCCTTGGTCTCCCAGTCCTCTTCCCCCAGTGTGTGTGAGAGAGAGAGAGAGAGAGGAGGGGAGAGAGAGGCACTTGCGCTTCCTCTCTCTTTCTTTCCTCTCTATTTTTCTCTTTCTCTCTTTCCTCTCCCTCCCTCCCCCCTTCTTTCTCCAGGTGAGGAGAGAGAGAGAATGAAAGGCAGAGGGCGCCAAAGGGGCGGAGAGGGGGGCAGGAGGCAGCAGAACATCCCCTGTTGCCGCTGGAGGCATCCAGCTCTGCTGCCCACCGGGCCTGCGGGGACGCCCCGACTCATGGTCACGTTGGCAGGCCATCCCACGTGCCACTGGCATCCCCAGGCTAAAGTTGGGGCCACAGGGCATCTGCGGAATTCCCCGCCCATCGGCTGCATCACCAAGCCTCCCCTCGCATCGCCGGCATCCCTGGGCTTAAATTATGGGGCATCCCCGGAACATCCCCCGTCAGCTGTATCGCCAACGCCTCTCCTGCGCTGCCGGCATCCTCGATCAATGATCCGCCTTCCACCAGGATCAATGCTGGAGTCTTCTGTGCTGCCAGTAGGTCCATCGTGCTGGAGGAGCTGGGGCCGCACCGCACTGCACGGCGCTCCCAGCAATCTGCAACCCACCAGCATTGCCCTGCGAGCGATGCCCCCACCAGCCACTGGCCCAGCCAGGACTGCCATCTGGGAGGCAGCAGGAGGAAAAAGGGGAGGAGGAGGAGGGCAAGGAATCTGGAGCCGGGCCCCAGGAGGAGGTGCTCCTGCTGGTCAGGCCAGGGCTCTTCTGCTGCTGGTTGGAAAATGCCTCCCCCTTTCTTTCTCTCCCCCCCATCTTCTGCTCACCTCACATTCTTTGCTGACAAAGCAGCTGGGACTCTGACGCACCTTCCCGGCCAGCTGGGCCAATGGTCCCATGGTTGGGCATCACAGGGGCTACTCTCCATCGGGGCTGCAGCTTGTGGGAAGGCTGACCCGCTCAGCTGAAGCTCTGGCGGGCTGCTCCCAGTGGGGATCCTGGTTCCCCAGCCACGTGCAGCCAGGGAAAGGGACTACCTGGCTGCGCTTCTCCCAGGGGGCAGGGTACCTGGGCACAGGGCCAATCAGGAGCCCTGCGAGGGGGCAAATCTGCATGAGAAAGAGAGAGAGAGAGAGAGAGAGAGAGAGAGAGAGAGAGAGAGAGAGAGAGAGAGAGAGAAGTGCCTCTCTCTCTGTCTCTCTCTGTAAATGGCATTGGAGGTTCGGAGCCACAGGGGAAGGTTCAAAAGTGTCCCCAAAACTTCTCACTTCATCACCCCCATATTGCCCCCTTTTGTTCCTTCACCCCCGCATCACCCCTTTTTGTTCCATTGCCCCCCTGAAAAACGAAATCGATATCACTCAGGTTAAGAACCACTGAGATAGATAACCCAGTGCTTAAAGTGACCAGTTTCTTCCACTGTTATATCTTTAGTAATAATAATAATAATAATAATAATAATAATAATAATAATAATAATAATAATAATAATAAAAGTTGGAAGGGACCTTGGAGTTCTGTCTATCAATATTTCAATAAGCTAAAGAAACAGGAATATAATTAGCTTGAATTTTCTTTCTTTCTTTCTTTCTTTCTTTTTTTCTTTCTTTTTTTCTTTCTTTCTTTCTTTCTTTCTTTCTTTCTTTCTTTCTTTCTTTCTTTCTTTCTTTCTTTCTTTCTTTCTTTCATCAACTCTTGACCACAATCTTTGTAGTGGTGGTATCTTAATTATTATTTACAACATAGATGGATAAAAAAAACCATTTGTGAATCACTTTCTAAGCTTCATAATAACAATATTTTAAAGCATATGGTAAAGACAACATAAATCAACATCACTTACTCCTTAATAGAAAGTTAAATCTGGTTCATATCTTCATTTAACTAAAGACTTTATTTATTTTACTTTTATTAATGCATGGAAATATACATACTATTCAATACATCTCTACTAAAAATTCAATTTGGACCCAAATACATTACAAGAACTCTTGTGATATGTAACACCTATCCCTTTTGGCTTTTTATAACCTTTTATATTACTGCATCTATAAATTTATTTATTTATTTTATTTATTTTTCGGATTTGTATGCCGCTCCTCTCCGCAGACTCGGAGTGGCTCACAACATACAAATAAACAATTCAATATAAATCCGAAAAAACATTAAAAATAAACCCCACACATAATCCTCAGTCACACCACAATCAACAATCATCCCCAGGCCTGCCGGCAGAGGTAGGTTTTTAAATTCTTTCGGAAGGCCGGGAGAGTCGGAGAAACGCGGACTTCAGGAGGTAGTTGGTTCCAGAGGGTGGGCGCCACAACAGAGAAGGCCCTCCCCCTAGGGCCCGCCAGATGACATTGTTTTGCTGACGGGACCCGGAGGAGGCCGACCCTGTGCGCTCTCACCGGTCGAAGGGAAGTATATGGCAGAAGATGGTCCCATAAGTATCCTGGTCCCATGCCATGAAGGGCTTTATAGGTAATAACCAACACCTTGAATTGGGCTCGGAGACCAATAGGCAACCAATGCAGCATGCGGAGAGTTGAAGAAATGTGGGCACAATGAGGAAGGCCCACAACTGCTCGCAAATGCTAGGGTAAACGTCATGTGTGTTATATGTATGCATTTTAAGGGTAAATCAACACCTAGGCCAAGGTTCAAGGGTCAAGAAAATATGTCACTTTAAATCATCAGACTTTCTTTATTTTTTAAAAAGTCATGTAGTACTATTTTCCTTAGAAATGTCAAGTGTTCTGAGTTCCCTGCTAGAAAGATAGGTCCCCTGTGTGCTCCTGTATCAACTGATACTTCTGCTGTGGTTGTGTTCTTTAGCTGCAACTGACAGAGCTGGGATTTGATTTTGACCTGCTGTATAAGACAGGGACAGAGCATAATTCATTCTGTTGACAGGGAAAATGATATTCTTAGATGTAATATCTACAACAAAGGGCATTCTTGGCAAGAAAACAATGCTGTAAATTTTAGCTTAGAGAGATTTCCCCTAGATATTCATGGGCAATTTGAAACATCAGTTCTTGTGATGTTTATATTTAAAGTAAACCAGATTAGTGTTTCATTCAGCTTCAACTGAGCTGTCCTAAAGTTTAAAACAAAACAAAACAACGAGAAGGCACATAAAAAAAAATTGGGTCATACTGCTGTCTTTGTGACATGACCTCAAGGTACTAGGGTACAATCACTGTATTATAGTAACAATTTTCATACACATAGACACATGCAGATTCATATACATATTTTCATTTTATTTATATGTTGCCTAAGACCCTGTAGGAATTCCAGATCCAGATGGACAAGCAGGTTACTGACTAATTATCCACACATCATGGGAGTAGACAAGGTCAGAAGATAGGGTTGGTCATAGATGTAGTGGTACCAAGTGGCAACAACATCAGGAAGAAAGAGTAAGAAAAGAAGTACTAGGGTCTGAAGGAGGAACTGAGAAGGATGTGGAAAGTAAGGACCAAAGCGGTCCCAATGATGGTAGGAAGACTTAGGGTTGCAACTCCTAAGGTCCAAGAGAGGCTCCAACAGATTCCAGGGAATGACATCAAAGCTCTCTGTCCAAAAGAATCGAGTGCTAGGAACAGCTAAGACACTGCACAGAACCCTTAAACTCCCAGGAATCAGGTAGAGGAGCCAAGGAAGACATATAATACCTATAAGGATGAGAAGGGATTTTTTTATTATTATGATATACTCTATGCTGTAATATTCTACTATAAAGATTAAACAGAAACATTAGAATGAATGGAAATGCTATTCCACATAACGGCACAAAATAGACTTAGTCTAAAACCAAAGGGAAAGCAAGCAGAAGAGCGGTTTAAAAGATAATTAAATGTTGGAATCTGGGGTGTAACAGATAGGAAAAGAGAAATCAAGTGAGTTATATAATGCTGAATAGCTCATGTCACAAGACGCACAATGCAGGCTTTGGGATCCTAGCTAAGTAATGAACAAATATGCTTTAGCTACATAATCAATTTCTGGAATTTCCAGGTTTTTTAAAAAAAATAGATAAAAGATGGTATGGGGAAAAAAAACATCTTCTTAGGACTGGTGATAGTGAATCAAAGCAATAATCCTGGGCTTAATATACCAATGGAATACAATTCTTATATACTTGACAGTAAGACTAACTATGTAGATAAATAAGTGTGACTGTCCATTCTCTCTCACACACTACAATCCACATAAATGTGTTCTGTTGTTTCATTCACTATGCAGGTCTTTCAATGTATGTGACTGTCAGTTAGGAGAGAAATCTATTTCATTAACAGTGTCCCGTTATGCTGGTGGATAAATTGGATAACAGCTGTGTAAGTCTAGTTTGAAAATGAAAGATTATTTGGAATCCAGCAGTGTCATATTCATGTAAATAATCTTCCTTCCTTCCTTCCTTCCTTCCTTCCTTCCTTCCTTCCTTCCTTCCTTCCTTCCTTCCTTCCTAATATATTTTAAGAAAAAAGATCATTACTGGTAGAATTATTCATGGCAATAGTATTTCCAGTTATTATTATTAATACTACTATTATTAATAATATTATTAATACTACTACTAATAACAATACTACTACTACTAGTAGTAGTAGTAATAATAATAATAATAATAATAATAATAATAATAATAATAATAATAATAATAATAATAATAATAATAATGTAATCACAAAGCAGCTGAGCAGACCTTGTGAATTTTGAGTTTGCATTCCAAAGATACAACCTAAGACAGGTCTTTCCTTTTCTTCTCAGCTTTTATTTGAAATAATTATAGGAATACAAACAGTCAAGTAAATATCCTAAATCAAAATAACGTGTGATTCAACTACAGATTCTATAGAGTAACAGATTCAGAAAAACAGCATGCCTCTGGCTGTTTGTTACAAGTCTCACAAGTGAGTCATACCTATTAGGAGTTTTTATATTGTTCATAGGAAGAAGCAGAAAATCTGCTTTTTAAAGAAATAATGTAAGTAGTTAAGCTAGAATACTGCAACGGTTAAGGTAGGCAAATTGTGTTCAAGCACTATCTGATTATACACTGCTGCCTTTTAATAAAATAGATTTGCCAATTATTTCAACTAGTCTGATTATATAAAAGTTCTATAGCGATACAGTTAAGGGCAAAATGCAGCTCCTCTGTATAAAAAAGTAGTATTTTTACTGCCCATAAAAGCAAACATATTTATAAAATTTACATATTGATTGATTGACCGAATCCTGTCAAGATAGAATATAGAATAATAAAGCTGAAAGGGACCTTGGAAGTCTTCTAGTCCAACCTCCGGCTTGAGCAGGAGACCCTATTCTATTTCAGATAAATGGTTGTTCAGATTCTTTTCGAAAACCTCCAGTGATGGAGCATCCACAACTTCTGAAGGCAATGGTGATTGCTCTCACCATTAGGACATTTATTTTTAGTTCTAGATTGCTTCTCTCCTTGTTAGTTTCCATCAATTGTTTTTTTTCTTGCCTTGAGGTGCTTTGGAAAATAGTTTGACTTCCTCATCTTTTAGGATCCCTCAAATATTGGAATATTGCTATCATGTCTCCCCTAGTCCTTTTTTTTTTCATTAGAGTAGATATACCCAATTTCTGTAAACATTCTTCTTTTGTTTTAGCCTCCAGCCCACTACTAATTCTTGCTGCTCTTCTAATATGATAGATTTTCTTCATCATGATCTGTTCCTAACCTATTTTTTGGGGTTTTCCAATCATGCACTCATTGTCACTATACCTGAGTCCTTCCACCTTGCTTCTGATTGTCCTTTGCTCTTTCCTTCCCTCTTTCCCAGCATTGGAACCTTCTTCAGAGAGCTGGGTCTTTACAAAATGTGTCTGAAATAGAATAAATAGTTTATTTCTCCGTGGTATTTTGTGGAGTATTCTCTAAACCAGTGGTTCTTAACCTGCGTGATATCGCCCCCCAGGGGGCAATTTCATTTTTCAGTGGAGCGATGGAACGAAAAAGGGTGCGATATGGGGGCAATGGAGCAAGACGTTTTGGGGACACTTTTGAACCTTCCCCTGCGGCTCTGAGCCTCCTCCGCCATTTGCAGAGAGAGACAGAGACAGAGAGAGGCACTTGTGCCTCTCTCTCTCTGTCTGTCTCTTTCTTTCTCTCTCTCTCTCATGTGGATTTGCTCCCTCACAGGGCTCCTGTGCCCAAGTGCCCTGCCCCCTGGGAGAAGCACGGCCAGGAAGTCCCTTTCCCTGGCTGGCCCTGTCCGAGGTGCACATGGCCGGGGAACCGCATGGGGAAGCCCCAGGATCCCCACTGGTAGCAGCCTGCCAGAGCCTCAGCTGAGCGGGCCAGCCTTCCTGCAAGCTGCAGCCCCGAGAGGGAGCAGCCCCTGTGATCTCCAACCATGGGGCCATTGGCCCATCTGGCCGGGAAGGCGCACTAGAGTCCCAGCTGCTTTGTCAGCGAAGAATGTGAGGTGAGCAGAAGATGGGGAGAGAAAAGGGGAAGGGGGAAGGCATTTTCCAACCAGCAGCAGAAGAGCCCTGGCTAGACCCGCAGGAGCACTTCCTCCTGGGGCCCGGCACTGACTTCCTTGCCCTCCTCCTCCTCCCCTTTTTCCTCCTGCTACCCCCTGGGTGGCAGTCCTGGCTGGGCCGGCGGCCAGTGGGGGCATCGCTCGCTGGGCGATGCTGGTGGGTTGCAGATCACTGGGAGTGCCGCGTAGTGCAGAGCGGCCCCAGATCCTCCAACACGATGGATCTACCGGCAGCACAGGAGGCTCCAGTGTTGGTCCTGGTGGAAGGCGGATCATTGACTGAAGATGCCAGCAGCGCAGGAGAAGGTTTGGTGATGCAGCTGACGGGGGGGCATTCCAGGGATACCCCATAATTTAAGCCCGGGGATGCTGGCGGCACGAGGGGAGGCTTGGCTATGCAGCCGATGGGTGGGGCATATATATATAATAATGGTAAAAAGGATATATGCAGTGTTATCTTCATTTTAGATGTCAAAAGGGTTTTGCGGCTCCCAGTGTTTTGTTTTCGGTGGGAAACGGGTCCAAGTGGCTCTTTGAGTGTTTTGGGTTGCTTACCCCTGCTCTACCCATACAGTGGCATGCCATTGGCCAGAATGGGCAGTGATGGAGGGGGGAACGCTTCTTTCGAAACATCGCATGCTGTTT
Source organism: Bothrops alternatus (assembly GCA_034064705.1). Classification (NCBI taxonomy): domain Eukaryota; kingdom Metazoa; phylum Chordata; class Lepidosauria; order Squamata; family Viperidae; genus Bothrops; species Bothrops alternatus. The sequence continues at coordinate 5,760,727 of JARGCV010000047.1, read as the reverse complement.
TGTGTGTCTTTGTATTGTACTTTTTTAGCATGCACTCTAGTTCGATATTATATTTTCTTTGTGTCTTTTTAATCCTTTTTACAGTGTGCATGACTATATATACTTTCCTCGAAGCTTAATTTAGTTCTAGAGTTTTCGTCTTGAAATTCTTAGTTTCTGCATTGAGGTTTGTTCTTATGCCCTTTTTATATTTCTTTTTGCATCTTAAATTTTACTTGTAATTCAATCATTAAATGTTACTGTTTTTCTTTTTGGGCATTTCACTTTTTTGACATTGAATTTTGTTTTCAGTGGTCATTACATTTAAGTGTCTTGAATAAATAAGATAATAATGAAATACATGTATCACGAAGTTTGGGAATAAAGTGATGGGTGGCACCAAAGTTTTTCACACAGCTGAGATATGGAAAAAAGACTGGAAATAAATTATTTGCATCATATGTCCTGATGACAATTTTAAAGAAAACAAAAAAGTGTTTGCATAAATTGAAGAATTATTTCCTATGTTGTGATTGAGAGGTTATGTTGGGGGAGGGGGTGATGACAACTTCCTCATTGGCTCAAGGGGGAGATTTGTTCAAAAAGGTTAAGAACCACCGCTCTAAACCTAAGTTCAAAAGTGTCAATACTCCTCCTATCCTACAGCTTCAAAGTCCATGCATAGTAATAGGAATAAAAAAAATTCTAGTTAAAAGTTATTTTCCCCTGGGGAAATAACATAACAAATGAAAAAGTGTTCATTTCCTTCAAACATATGGTCTTTCTTTAGATAGCTATTTCTTGTATATGTACTGCCGATTTCCAAAATAGCCATTCATGTTGTTAGACAGAGTTCAAGTCTTCCAATAAACAACTGTGGGTAAATAAAAAAAATAAACATTATACTAATTCCTCCTCATTTGTAAAGTTTCTAGGGGTTTCCTCCCCTCTTTCCAGATTTGTCTCCCAATTTGTGCATAGCAAGGCTCAGAGTTAATGGGGACATTATGTTATGGCTCTTACAATATTACAGATGGCACTGTTAATTAATTGAGAGGGAATCTCCAAATATTGATAAGAGGTATCATCATTCAGCTTGTGCCATTTGCCTCCTATGGACAGTATTAAGTTTTCATTCATGTCCTATAAATATCATAAACTCTGACATTGGAGGATCTATGATCTCCTATAGCCTTCTAGCTTAAGACCAGCTGCTCCATTTCATAGCCTAAAGCCAGAAGGAGAAACACAAAGTTGTAAAATTGTCTGGAGATCAAAAAGGTTCAAAAGACAAAATATAAGTCATATTCTTCAAACCAAAAAGGTTATACAAATGGTATCCAACAGAAGGAGTTTAAAAGCAGGGTTCTCAACCTTGGCAACTTTAAGACTTTTGGACTTCAACTCCCAGAATTCTGGGAGTTGAAGTCCACAAGTCTTAAAGTTGCCAAGGTTGAGAACCCCTGCTTTAAAGGGTCAAATCAAAAGCTTTCTCAAAAGCAAGGTAACTGTTTTCACAATAAAATACTGAACTACAGAGCCCTAAACATCATTTCCACTGGTTCTGATCTGAAAAACTAATTCCTAAATTCAGGTGGCCCTTACAGACCACATGTTGTATGTTTTTATATGATTGCAGAGAAGTCCTGTTCCTGAAAATCTACTGTCTCATAATACCTTTTCTTCATAAGATCTCAGGTAAGAACTTCAACATGTTCAACTACAAAAGTGGTTACATTTTCTGCATTGTAGTCCTGCATGGGCCTACTTCTGGAATTTTTTTCAAAAACTTTCTTTTGGGTTTCATCCTGGACTTCTCCTCTTTCTGTTACTAGAAAAAAGATGTTTCTGTCTATTGATTCATTCTTTGTGTTTGACAGCTTTCAATTGAAAACTGTTTATTCCTCGACCCTTTTCTTAGACCAAGTCATCCAAGGCAGAAAATAAAGTTATAACAGCAATAAGCAAGGCCATACACTATACAATTCATGTGTGTGTGTATGATAAGACACTTATATAATATATTCATTATTCAACTTGTAAATTATTTCTAAAAACAGAAAAAAAAACAAAATCACCACCAATCATAAGCATAAATTCAAGCTAATAAAAAGAGGTGCATTTTCAATTTACTGCATTGAATTTTAATCCTTCTTCCAAATCATATATATTTAAGCAAACAGTGTTAAGGAAAGGAATAAAGTGTTTTGTCAACAAATAAATCAGTCCATCAATAAAACACCTTATACGTAAAGCATAGCATGATAAGCATTAATGATTGTCTGAACATCTTTTTAATTTAGTCACTTAAATTATGTATCCATTATTTTTCTATTGTTGTTTTACATGCGTAAAATTGAGTTTCGTTCCTGAAAGCCTTCGGTGACTCTGTAAAACAAATTTAGGATTTAATTTACTGTTAGGCCAAGTAGGTTTTGTGTGTGTTTGTGTATGTGTGTGTATAGAGAGAAGAGAAGGATAATACTTCAGTCCTGTTTGGCTACACAAATTGTGATCTACTGAATAAAGCAATATTTTTCCATACCATTTTGTTATCTGGAATGCTAATCATTTCCAACTAAAACTTTGGAGATTTCTTTTTGTGTGTGTGCCTTATAAATAAAGGAAATTAAGCAATATGTTATAATTTTCCATTTCTAGTTGCAGTTCCTTTTTCATAATGTGTTTTTCATGGATCAGATTCACTGATGATTTCAAATTCACATTAAATATTCCTTACAATTTAGGTGTATCAGATTTGGCCTTCAAATTCCAGATGGCAGCAAATATACAGAATCTTAATTCCTCATATCCTAGTGGTCAGATGGATTTTTGTAGACCAGTTCTGAACATTTTGTAAATGAGGATGAACATGATAGAAACATGTCCAAAAGGTGCTTTTTCAACTTGTTTTCCCTTGAACACATTTTAATTCTCATCCAAGAAACTATATATAATGTGCACCATATGATTCACCTAATCATACATCATGTTTTTGTATTATGTCTCAATCATCTGGTACAAGTTTTATTTTGTAAGCATCAGGGTCACCATTCAATATTTGAAGTCTTGAATGGGATATGTCAGAAAAGGATGATGGTGATGGTGATGATACAACATGTCAAGGCATAGTACACAGCATAAAAAAAGCCCAAATAGTTACAAAATTTGATCTAATAAAATTAGTTCATAGCTTAATAATAAATGCAAAAAATGTCAATAATAAAACTAATATACAAGGTAAAACAAATGAAACACGATCATAATATATAATATGTAACAGGATGCCCTATGATTCTGCAAAACACACATTTATCCATAATTTATACCAAACAAATGTTATCATGAAAACACCAGTCGTAATGAAAGTTGGATGAAAAATATCAGACCTTGCACTAATCCACTAATCAAATAAAAAGGATTTTAAACTCTAAGGTAGTCTCAGTTGGTTTTCAAGATCAATTTAAAATGTTTCTTTTTGACCTTTACTTTAACCTTTTATGACACTGGGCATCTATAAAAAATAATGATAATCAGTGATTTACTTAAGTTTTTGCATTGTCATCTAGTTAACACAAAGTATGTATAGTTTTTTTTACAATTCTAATGGTGATCCATGTCCAAAATAAGGGTATAAGGAAAAGAATAAGAGGAAATAGATAACTTGACCTGGTGATTTGAGCCAGTCCCATACTTAAAAAGCAATCAATAAATCTTTAATCAGAAATACAAGGTTAATCTTACTGAACTTTTCTGCATGCACACATTTTAAATAAGTTGTTCTGGAGGAAAAAAAAAAGTGAGAATATGTTTTATTCTAGATAAACATGATTACAGGTAGTCCTTGAGTTAGAACAGTTCATTTAATGATCATTTAAAGTTACAATAACTCTGAAAAAATTGACTCATGACTATTTCTCACACTTATGATCTTTGCAGCATCTCCAAGGTCACATGATTTTTATTTGGATGATTGACAACTGACTCATTTTTATGATGGTTGCAGTGTCTCGGGATCATGTGAACAGCTTTTGCACCCTTCTGATATGCAAAGTTAATGGGGAAAACAGGTTCACTTAACAACCATGTTACTAATTTAACAACTGCAGTGATTCAGTTAACAAATGTAGCAAGAAAAGTTGTAAAATAAGGCAAAGCTCACTTAACAAATTTCTCACTTAGCAACATAAATTTTGAGCTTCTTGTGGTCATAAGTTGAGTTCTACATGTACTAAATGGTGCATACATTTTCCATATCATATTATTGTATGAATTATCAGTAAGGTTCTGCTTTCTGCTCATTAACTACGGACTAATCACAGCCAAGCCAGAGTCCTCCCTGGAGGCATGAATGACCAAGATGAGTGCGATTAATGTTGTCAACAAATGGATGAACCTGCCTTGTCTCAGATCTTTCTCGGGTCTTCTTCAGCACTCTTTGTATGGGATAAAGCTGCATTTCTTTTGGTATCTGCCTTTGTTCCTTCTCTCTCCAGATGCAACCAGATCACTGGGAGGAGATCTTTCCTTGGTGGTCCTCTTTGTACCTTTGTACTTCTTCTCATCACACTATAGTTGCAAAATTAAATTTTATCCTACTATTTTTTAAAAGTATTCTGATAATCCTTCAGCATTTAACAAGGCAATCCCACAATGTTCATCCAGTTTATTCTTCATGATTACGCCTGTTGACATTTCCTTCTAGTTTGAAAGCGATGCCATGCCTCCTGTATTTGGAAGGAAATAATGATACAAAGATCAATGTATTTTTTTCCTATATTATAGCTTAATATGTCATATGAATCAGGTCCCCATTTTCACATTTTCTTTCTATTGTAGAAAGGCTCTGTGAACTTTAAAAATTCCTCAGTGCAATCAGTAGGACTTTCGTCTTTATGTATCAATGGAGTTATAGAGGGAGAAGTAGAAACAGGCATGATGGCAGATACAATATCATAATCCAAGTCCACCCCTTTGTACATATAGATAATATTGATACATGTGCAAAAGGAGTGGGACATATATTGCCATCTTTTGAAATGCAACTTGTGCTGTATGTGATTTTGGTTCTTTTTATTAAAGTTCTACAGAATTTAAAACTGTTTTCAGTTCTGGACTGAAATATTCAGATTTGGAGAACTGAAGCAGATATGATATATTAATACATGGTGAAAAAGATAATGAAACGTGGTGGTCCCCTTGAAATGTCATACATATTATGGTAAACCATTCCCTTCACTCAAATTTTCAATTCTAATTTTGCTCTAGTTTTTGAAGTTTTTGAAGATGTGGTTGCTTGGTTGGATTTTTTAGGGATTGGTAACAATAGTGTATAACTTTTTATTTTTTTTACTGGAGAAGCATAAAACCTGGAAGTGCTTCATAAATTATTGATTGTACTTTCTTGATATTAAAACAGAAAAACCTCCCAAATGGTTGCACCATAAATGAATGCTAACATAATATTTGAGGAGTTAAGAGAAAGGACATTTGTCTCCTGTCATCTGAAGAATGCAATCACCTTTCAAACATGGCTGCATAAAGTGAAGTTGCATAGTGTGTGTGTGTGTGTGTGTGAGAGAGAGAGAGAGAGAGAGAGAGAGAGAGAGACAGACAGACAGACAGACAGACAGAGAGAAAGACAGAGAGAGTATTCCAAATTGATGGATTTTTGAAGGAAAAACAGATACAGCAAACAAAAGTGTCAACTGAAACAGAGCAGCTCCAGTGCTTCACCTCAACTAACTAACATGGCTTCTGCACAAGCCAGGAAGCCACATTACTCAAAGGTAATCAGTCCCAGCTTGACTCTTCATGGATTAAACAGCATCACATCTGCAACTCTGAGCAGTATGTCAAGAGTAAGCAAGCTCGCTTCATGTATTCTGGGTAAATAATACAAGTTGCATTTAGAATGGCTGACTGTTCTTTAAAAACATGCTCAAGTTTCACTAACAGAGAAAGGAAATGGCTGTTATCTACTGTATGTGACTAGAAAATTGTAGCCAAATGGATGGGTCCAATTTTGCCTGTTTAATCAAATATACAATAAGTGTGATTATGCTTCATTGGATTTATTCCAAGGTAAGTAGATGTATACTTCAAGATAGGAATCAGAAATGCATGAGAAATTCAGCGCTCCAGAAATGTTAGGTACATTTGCTACTTTTGGAGCTGGAGCTATAAGGAGGATGCTTTTTCAAGAGGCAACTGGACTTCCTTTATTTTTCCTTGAGGACAAGTTCCTTCTCAGAACTGAAGAAGCTTCTTGGATGAGAAATATCTTCAAGGGAAAACAAAGAAAGTCCATTTGCCTCTTGAAAAAGCACCTTTGGGGCAGCCATGACCTGGATGACTGAGAATCTCCATAGGCATCAAGAAGCTAGATTCAAATAAAAAGCAAAATCTGTAACCAGATTTTATTTTTAATTTTACACACACAAACACACACACACATGGTATACCAAAAGTCCAGTCACACAGGGCAATAGATGATTTTAAAAAGACCAGAATTTGTGAACATCAGGAAAAAATGTTTATATGCTTAGCAATGCTCAAAGGTCATATGTCAAATGACTAAGAAAGTGTTTAGAAGAAAGTGGCAACCAGTTCAAACATTTAATGTAATTTATATAATAAATTGTTTACAGGACTGACTTTTGGTACAGAGAGAAAATAAAAAATGTTCACCTTCCTTAAAGCAACAGAAAACGTGGCATCTGATTGCTGCTGGTAATGGCTGATTTTGATCCAGCAATAGTTCTAGCTAGAAATGGATGGGTTATTCTTTGCTTCCCATTCTGTTTCCATCACATTCTTTTTGACATCACTCTCTCTCTTCTCCCATATGAGTGATATTGTCAGAATCCAGAAGTGATACATTGCAAAAAATAAATTGAGGCGGCCCACTCTTAATTTTCAAGTTACCCACCCTTTTCTATTTTGTGATGAGACAAACAGCTGAAAATGGCTCTTGATTTCATCTGACTTGATTTATAGGCGTATGTTTTTCTGTAATAATATAAATGGTAATATTGTCTAAAGCAAAACAAAGCTGTTGCCTATTGCTTTTATTAGTACTCTAAATATTACACTGAGAAAAGAGGCTGTTTACATAAATAACTTACAGTGTGTTTGGTGAAAAGAGCTCTCTAATGAACAATATCCTTCAGATGATAAAATAATGGTTTGCCAACAGACACCAGATGGTTATTACAGATGAAGATTTGCATTCTACCAATGTCAACAACCTGGCTGTCACACTCAATAAGTTCCTAACACAATCATGTTGGTATGCATCTACTTACAAAACCATCAAATGCATCAACTGTTCTAGTCAGACCCATCTAAGCAAAGCTTTGTAAAGATTAATCCTAAACTGAATTAATAAAAAAGGGGGGAGGGAATCCTTTCAGTTAGCAGGTCATACCAGAACATCACACAATGAACACAATTAATCCAAGGCCAGTTGTTAAAACTACCAAGCTATTCTGCAGCCCTGAATTCTATAAAAACTTCATGTACAATTTGAGGTTTACTGCTTCCAAATGTACAGATCGAACAACAAAATTTCAGTGGTAAACTTTCTTGCCTCTTCTGTACATGATCTCTTTTTAGAGGATGAAGAAAGAGTACACAGTCTATGATTACAAGACCAGTCAAAACATCATTTTGAGTCTTAGGCCATCAGTTGTCATAACATACAATGTTTAATCTCTGCTAGAGCAGGGAAGAATATCTACCAGCTCTTACTTTGGCTTCATCCTTAATTATCAAGAGACTTCTGATTTTGGGATAACATTCTATTTGTTTTTCATAGTTGTTTGCTCCACTTATGCGTAGGACCACTTGGACAATGGAACTGTCCTGATCACAGAAGCATAGAGTTAGAAAAGATCATTAAAGCTGTTGAGCCCAATTTCCAACTTAACACAGAGATCCAAATTAAAACCATTTTGACAGGAACCATTTGTTCCGTTTGAACAAATCCCCTGAAAATGAGCCCACCTTTGCATAATTGATTTGATTGTCAAAATTCTGGGTTAGATTTTTTTAAAAAACAAATGATGGGAACTTATTTTCTTATAGCTTAAATTCATTATTTTGGATCCTACTTTCTTGAATTACAGAAAACAACTCCTGACCTTCTTTATGTAGCATTTTTCAAATATTTGAAAAGTGCTCTCAGCAGCCTTTTCTTATTAAGAATAAGCATTCCCAGATACTTTCAGTCTCTCTTCCTAGGACAAAGTTTCTAATCTCCATATTATCGCCATCCTTCAGAAGGTTGTCTCAATCCTTCTCAAACCACAGCACCAAGAATTGGACATGATTCATGCCATAGGGTGTGATCGATACAGAATAAAATGAAACAATTACCGCAATTGATTTCAAAATAATTCTATTCTTGATGTGTGATTTGGAATTTTAGTCCTCATTAACATTTTTTGAAAAGTGATATTAGCTTTTAACATAGTATCTGTGCCTCCTTTTAAAGTTTCAGACATCACATTTTTGCTTTGAGTCCAAACATTTCTTTTTGTGCAGAAACTAGCCTTTCAGGGACCATCAATCAAACATTAGGATGAGGAGGGAATGCAAAATATTTTAAGGGTGTCTCATGTCTTTTCTCCTGTCTAATCAATAGTGTTTTCTATTCTTTAATTTATTGCTTTCTGATGCATCACATATATCATCTGTATGTATCATTTGTTTCTAAAAATCCTGTAAAAAGATTTCACCCCTGCTTAATAAAATTCTTTTTGCTTTGCCTTAAGTACTTGGGGCTCATATGTTGGGGGGATGAAAAAGCCACTTTATAAAGGAATTGGATGTTTTTCTTCAAAGTTAGAGACAAAGTTCTTTCCAGCTCCATGCCACACATATACGCAACAGATGAAGCCTAAAATTTCATTTGCTTCTGTTTGCCTTCACATCACATTGCTACCTCTTATTTAGATTAATTGCTACTGCAAGTTATTTTTTACAAATATTATTACCAAGCCCAGCTTCATCCTAATACTTGTGCATTTGTCTTCTGCTGCCAGAATGAAAAAATGTGCAATTGCCTTAAATTTCCCTCTGTTCCTTTCAGCCCATTTCTCTAACCCATCAAAATCATTCTCAATTTGCGCTAATTAGAGCTTGGAGTTTGATTTAATAATCTCTTTGTTTTACAACTTTACACATAACTCCAAAGTGTTACAAGTCTCCATTTCTCTCACTTTTTTAAAAAAAAATGGGGTGAACAAACTTCTGTGAATAGAATAGAATAGAATAGAATAGAATAGAATAGAATAGAATAGAATAGAATAGAATAGAATAGAATAGAATAGAATAGAATAGAATAGAATGGAATGGAATGGAATGGAATGGAATGGAATGGAATGGAATGGAATGGAATGGAATGGAATGGAATGGAATAATAGAGTTGGAAGGGACCTTGGAGGTATTCTAGTCCAACCCTCTGCTCAGGCAGGAAACTCTATACTATTTCAAACAAATACTTGTCTAATTTCTTCTTTAAAACCTTCAGTGTTGGAGCATTCACAACTTCTGGAGGCAAGTTGTTCCACTGATTAATTGTTCTAACTGTCAGGAAATTTCTCCTTAGTTCTAGATTGCTTGTCTCCTTGATTAGTTTCCATCCATTGCTTCTTGTCCTGCCTTCAGATGCTTTGGAGAATAACTTGATTCCCTCTTATTTTTGCAGCTCCTGAGATATTGGAACATTGCTATCATGTCTCCTCTCGTCCTTCCTTTCGTTAAACTAGACATAGCCAATTCCAGCAGACGTGATAGTGACATCAACCCAGCACTAATCCTATGGCTGTGTGTAAACAAATATATCCCTGGTTATCTGACATGACTGCTTAAATATCTCAATTTTCTGAATTCTGAATTCACATGATATAGTGAACCATAAACCAACCATACAGACTATATTCTATCACACCTCAGTCAATGTAATCTTTATGCAAATATTTTGTCATTTGTATACTTTTTCACCTGCGGATTATTTTAAAATAATGTCACAATCAATGTGGATGATGATGATGATTTTATTTATTTTAAATCTTTATAAAGCCACTTGACTCCCAACCAATGAAGATGATAATGATGAGAATTATACACTACCAACCATATGAAAATCAATCAGAATTGGTCAATTTGATATAAAAAATAATACTAAACAAAACTAAACTCGCAGATCAGACAATGACCTCACTCTAGTTCAGTACTGAACATTTTACAGCCATGCTGGCCAATACCAGATTTGGCATGATATATTAAATGCAGACAAGAAATTCTCATTTCTGGTTTTTGAATTATCCTGGCAGATGGCAACTAGCGGAGAACATATTTGAACACATTTGCCAATGCTTCCTGATTTCAGCACAGAATAGAATTATTCATTCATTCAATTTATATTTTTCTATTCTAGCAAGCAGTCCAGGTGGTCAATATTTTTTAAATGAAACAAAACTAACAATCTAGACAATAATGACAAGAAAACATAAATATTAGTTCCCAAAGCAAGTAATAATTAAAATGTGAAAATAATGCATGTTCAGTGATGCATTATTTGCTGAGACATTTTGTGCTAAAGGATAGTAAGCCAAGAAAAAAATGGGGTTCTGTTTATGGCTATCAGGATTAATGTCTTCAGATTTTTCGTATAGACCAGATGAACACAGCCACTTTTATTCATGCTTGGGTCTTGATACATGACAATTATTTATTTATCCATTCATTTTCCACATTTTTATCCCAGTGCAATTCAGAGGCTCTTATCAGTTTATTGAAGTTATAAAACCAATTATCACTTTAACTTATAAAAACATCCACAGCATAGCAATGATAAAAACATCAACATCCAATCAGAAAAATCACAAACAACAGTAACAAAAAATAAAAAATGGCATTGTGCCAGGAAAAAGCTTTCCAGATCAACTCCATCTTTACAGTATTGCTGTTGGCTAGACCAGACAATGCCGTCAATAATACATGGAGTTCGATCTGACATTATCCATGTGTTGTTTGGTTTTCTCTATTGGATTTATCCTTAATGTCCTCCAATCTTTGAAATCTGCTTCAATTATTTCCACAAGTCTCATAAATCAGTGGGGACTAGAGATACATAGTTTCACTTGGTCATTGAGTTCTGCTGGCTACTGTTCATAATGTTATAGGTTCATTCAATGTCAGATTGGAAGCACTAATATAAACATTTATTTTAATCCTTATGAACCCATTCCAGATTTGCCCCTTTGTTCTTTATTTTTTTCCCCAAAGAAAATATGGTCACTGTAGTTATACTGCAAGTCCTTGTGAAATCTTTTACTGAAATGGGGCACTATTCTAACATGTCTTTGGTCTACCACTGTAGTCGTTCTGTCATAAAAAGAAGTTAAACTGATATAGGTTCCTGACAATTCCTGTTTTATAAAAGCCTTATATAAGGGGTGTCAAACTGCCGGCCCGCAGGCCAGATGCGTCATCGAGAAACCACACCCACCCCATTGCAGCAATGGCGAAAAAGCTCCGATACATTGCATAACGTCATGTGATGTTGCAAATTTGACATGTCTGCCTTACAGGGACGTCTTTAATATTTTATTTTCTTTGCCTTAACTAGGAGATACAAGTAGACTTGATTTCTTTTGGAACCACCTGTAGTTATGTTTACTTTCATTCTTTCTAGAAGTTAAAATTTGAAGGCATTGATTGTGTTGACAGCTACAATATTAATTTTTGTCAAATGAGAGTGTGTGTGTTGTTTGATGTAGTGAGTTATGAGCCTAAAAACCAAGAGACCATGACTTCTAGTTCTGCCTTTGGTATAAAGCCAGCAGGGAGGATTATGGCGCAGTCCCTGTTTCTCAGCCATAGGGAAGAGATAATGGCAAACCTCTTTCGAAATCTTGCCAAGAAAATTGCAGGGACTTGTCCAGGCAGTCACAAGGATTTAATACTACTCAAAGGCACAATAAATAACTGAAATATTTTTAATGCAAATCCAGACACTTATAATTACATTACAAAGGGCACGTATTCTTCCTAAAATACCAACTTTCTGGCGGATTAGTCATTAACGAAGGGGTAATGCAGAGATCATTACAAATAATCAAAAGGGATTTCTGACAGACTGAAACAGACCTGAAGGGAAGAGCTTCTGCCAGCTGGAGAAGACCAAGCTAAACTACACAGAGGAAAAACTGCCAACAATTTTCTATTCTATTCTATTCACAAAAGTGCTATGTAGAATCGCGTTTGAGATATTTACTCTCCTTGCAGTATCTCAAGCGGAGAGGCCTTGAGCTATTGTCCTAGGTCAGGGGTAAGCAACCTTGGCTCTTTTATGACTCGTGGACTTCAACTCCCAGAATTCCTGAGCCAGCATGGTGGCTCAGGAATTCTGGGAGTTAAAGTCCACAAGTCATAAAAGAGCCAAGGTTGCCTACCTCTGGCCTAGGTGAAATCTGGTGCAACTGGATTGTAAACCCTTGTCTGAAGGTTGTCTGAATGTCTGCATCGATTTCCAAATAACCCTTGTTATCTGCATCAGTGCTGTTTCCTTTTCTTGGCACTATAGAATTGGTTGCTTGTAACACCTGTAGGCAGAAAGCTCTAGTTATAATTTAAGATGACAGAAGTGCTGGCAATAAGATTCAGGAAGTTAACAGAGGTAGCTTTCACTCTCAGACTAAGTGGAGATCTTGACAAGCCATTTTCACTAAGCCTTTTGCCCAAACTAACAGTAGATTTCTCAATTTTCCTGTAAATTGATAGAATTAAAACTTTAAAATATTAAGGTATGGGTTTATATTACTCATAAAATTCATAAAATTAATACTGTAATAATAATAATACCAGTATAATACCTTGTGTTATCTGTTCATATTAGTTTGAGAGATTAGGCTGATGCATTTCTGTCTTGTATATGGAGTATTATTTTCCTCAGTTTTCATATTTTAGTGAATGAAATTTGTGTGGTGTTCAGTTGTTTTCAAAGTACATGGACATAGTTTTTTTTTTAATCTAAATTATTATTTCCTGAAGAATCAGTGATCAGTATAGATAGGGAATTAACCTTTCTGAATGTTTAAAAGTGCTTGATTTGGCTCTCCTGAAGCTATAGGCCAGTGGTCTTCAAACTTGGCCCTTTTATGACTTGTGGACTTCAGCTCCCAGAATTCCTCAGCCAGCATGTCTGGCTGAGGAATTCTGGGAGTTGAAGTCCACAAGTCATAAAAGGGCCAAGTCTGAAGACCCCTACTATAGGCAAACTTTCATGGGTGTTTCCCTGAATAGCTATGCCTTTTTGAATTTTGTAATTCAGAAGAGACACAATGCAGGGAAAACCAAGTCTAGTTGCCTTTTGAAAAAGCATGTTTGGTAAACCATGAATCTGGATGACTGAGAATCTCCATAGACAATGTATATCTAAGGAAATATGTACACAAATATATCAACATAGTGAGAAAAATTCAGGCAAGAATGCAATACATTTCAGATAAATTAAAATTCATTCATTAGAGAAAGGACTACAAAAAACTGTTTCTTGTCAGATCTAAACATTATATCAAAATGTCAAAATCCTCTAAAATTAAATTGTCAAAGTTGCCTATCTTTAGTAGTGAATTATACACACACACACACACTTTTGTGATTAACTTTGCTTTATTAATTTCATTGGCCCTATCTTGCAAACTTTATAATTTCTGCATTTAAAAAAATATTTTTCCCAAAAGTGTTTGTTTTGGTGGACATTTGTTAATGGAAGATTGATTTTCCAATTAGATATCAGTCATACTGGTACAAATAGTCTGTGAGTTAGCACTGTAATTGGGACAATAATTTTCATTGCTAAACAATGCAGTTGTAAAGCATAATGTCACACAACTGCATCACTTAATGATAGAAACTCCCCATTATTATTAAGGGTGATTTGTCCCACAGTCAGATGTTCAGCCTAGATTTGGCATTTTTATCCACCTATCAAGTTTTTCTTAAGGACCTGGGTAGCCAGATGGATGTTTGATGAATTTAAAGATAGCATTGCAGGATGCAAGCTGTTTTGAATAAAGCTGCCTTTTGCAATTGACTGAGGGTGAATTTGTCAATGCCAATGGTTTCAAGTAGTGCTCCATTGTTTTGGGATTACACCCAAGCACCCATTACTATTAATACTACATTTGCTGTCCCATATAAACATATGCCTGAGTGTGCAATAAATCATCATCATCATCATCATCATCATCATACTAACCTTTTAGTATTTACTAACATTTTCATTAGGCCAGAAAGTTTTTTCTAAAACAGGGTGAGGAGTTGTTATAGACTTTCCTTCATGATAGCCATTTTTAAAAGACTCTTGACTTTATTTCAATATTTCAAATGTGCACATCAGCGTGGAAAATGTTTGATTTTTCATGTACTAAGGAGCCAAGGCAGGAAATAAGCCAACTCTTGCTAAATCATTATCACCCCAAACTAATGTTTGCTTTTTGCCAACACAGAAAACTTGCTGATCTGTACAAATGGTCTGATACATATTCATACTCTAAATCAAGTTCACTTATGTCCTTAGAATATATGCAATAACCTTCAAAATGGAACTAATGTCAGACAATTGATTGCTGAACTTTTTACTGTACTTTGAGAGACTACGATAGAAAAAGAGACACAGAGTAATGAATATGACCAATGAATAAATAACAGGGTAGCATTATATGGATGGCCTTAGCTGTTCTTGAAAGGTGAACTGAGTTGGCCTTGGTTAAACCATGGGGAAACGAATATCCTGAGAATCACAAGGCTAAGACCTGAAAGAAAAATGTGGAAGGGAATGGCAAACTAATTATGTAGGTTAACACAAGGATCTCTTCCTGATTATATGATAATGATAATCAAGGATTAAGGAATAATAAGGGTAAGCTTAAAACCTATGAGACCAATTATAAGGTCAGCCCTTGTCCTTCGCTTCTTGTCAGGCTTTTTACACTTTCAGTCTCAGGGTACAACTTTATCCTATGTAAGCCTTGTGATTTTATATTACAATGTCCTGCTTCTCTTTCAAAATGATTGATATATTTTACTGGAAAAGGAACTGGATGCATGATTCATATTTTCTTGTCCCTATTGCATATGTGTGTGCCATGTTGCATGGAACAGATTTTGTTCTATTAAGCTGTATTTGTGTCATGTCATACAGAAGATGAGCAATTTTTGTTTAATGCATTAGATCCTAATATGTGCATGATGGTTGCAAAAGACATCTTCACCAGCCAAATGACTCCTACTCCATTTCACGTCTTCAGTAGAATTTATGGAACATATCCAATGTTAACATTCTTTAGAATTACTGGTTTTTCCTTTGTAAGCATATCAATGTTGCAGTTGCTAATATTATTCCACTATTATATTTATTATTAATACTGAGGGTGAAGGTGCATTCTCTGAGCTTGTGGGTTGGTTTCTGTGGCATTTAGGGGATGTCTGTGGAGAGGAGGGGGCTTGCATGGGTTGTGTGGATTGGTTGACCTACAACCAGCCTGCAAACCCCTCAGAATCCAAATCAACAACACAACCAACAACAGACAGCACCAACTCTCAACCAACACACAAGCTCCCTCCCTCAACAATTCTTCACCTTCCAATGACCCTCACCTGATGTAATCTCCCCATCACAAGACCCATCACCATCTTCTCACTGATGACTCACACCTGACCTATCACAAGACACTCATTTGATACACCCACACCAGAAACCTTTATAAACAGAAGAGCACTGAAGATGTTACCTAGCCTGGTAATGAAATGTTCAGAAATCAACCCACAAGCTCAGAGAACAAACCTTCACCCTCATCCTACACCCAAACTACAGATATTCACCATTATTGTTAATTTTATTTGAATACCAAATATATTACTTTGCAATATTTCTAATGATTTCCATACATTTTACACCTCTTTGAAATGGGAAAGATATAAGTGTAAAGAAGGCAAGACCAGAAGCAATAGATAGAAACTAATCAAAGAAAGAACCAACCTAGAACTAAGGAGAAATTTCCTTTCAGGTAGAACAATTAATCAATAGAACGGCTTACCTTCAGAAGGTGTAGGTGCTCCTTCAGTGGAGGCTTTTAAGAAGAGATTGGACAACCATCTATCTCAAATGGTATAGGGTTTCCTGCTTGAGCAGGGGGCTGGACAAGAGAATCTCCAAGGTCCCTTCCAACTCTGCTGTTCTATTATAAGAAATGTAGAAATGACCTTGGAAGTAAGGAAGCTTTAAGGAGTGTACATGTATGCTACTGGAAAAGCATGAGAAATAAATAGAAACAGAAATTTGATTCTGTTTGATAGAAATGATGAGGCGAGTTTGAGGAAATGTGAGAATGGCCTTGGGAGACAAGAGGAGGCCCATAACCTAAACAACAGTCTGAAAAGGGAAATATCAGACCACCAAAATTGGGAAGCATGATAAGTGTTTCAGAAGGTTTATCTCTATTTTCTAGAGATAAAAAAGAGAACAGGTGAGAAATACTTTCAGTCTTGTAAGGTTCTGTACTTTATAATAAAGGTAGTTCTGATGCTTGTTGTTGTGCTTCTTGTCTGGACTACCTTAAAGGGCTAATATTTTCAACATTCAACAATTCAAAACTGAGTAAATCCTGTTCTGGGATAAATGTAATCCTCCTTTAATGCCTGCTTAATGCTTAGCAACTTTTTGAAGTTTCAACTGACCCCCCCCCAAAAAAAGTCATGTATGACCTGATTCAAGAATTCTGATGCCTGAACATCACACCTGTGATCACATGACTACATTTCAGGTGTTTAGCAACCAGTTCACCCTTATGGCTGGTTACAACGTTTCATGTTGCACAATCTTGATTATAACATTTTCCCTCCTTTTTGGGACTTTTTGTTTTCCAGCAAAAAATACCCACAGGAATACCTGAATATGCTTAATGTCTGTGGTATTCACTCAACCACTACTGCAAAAAAAAAAAATCAGACCTAATTATATGATCACCTCAGCTTCCAACCATCATGACTTACAATGGAAATTCCGGGTTCATTATAGTCATAAATTGAGGACTGCCTGTGCAATATCCCTTTCTTCCTACATTTCTTAGTTTTTCTGCTTTTCTTCTCCTAACAATCAGATTCTCACTCTACACATTCTACACATTAGTCATATTCCGCCCTCAGTAATTTCTCATTAAGGAGGAGACAAAATGCATTTCTTAAGTAAGAAGGGGTCAGTAGTCTGTGCTATAAATATCCTCTGTAAAATATTTAGCAAAGATCAGGGCAAGGGTGAATGACTTTTCTGAGAAAAAGACCATTGTCCCTAGCAGGGACAATGCACTGAGAATAATAACGAGGACCAGTTTTTATTTGCATTTATGTTAACTTTATGAAATGTGTTAAAGATGATTGCAATCCGGTTTTGGATAGAAAAATGACCTCTCTTATTTCACATTAAAAACTGCATCCTTTAGTAATTACTGGTGATCATACCAAAGCATTACTCTTATACGTCAGACTATTTATTTGATTTCTGTACACATATCCCTTCTTGCCAGTGTTCTAGAGCTATTATGTATTTTCAAATACATAAATTAATATAGGTATTCTTTCAGTTTCCAATTAAGTATGTTGTGAGATTTTAGCTTTTATAAACAGAAGTACATACACAAGCAGAACCCATCAAGTATGACTACTTTTGCAACTTGACAAAATCTTTTGGAAAAAGAAACATCTCATTTTTGTTTTTCTCCTTCTGATCATTTCCATGTATGGAAAAGCATCTTCGGGGGGGGGAACCTGATAATTTATAAGATGTGCCTCATGTTGCATAAGAACTTTATTTCTTGGGTTCACTCCAGATCTTTCTGCTTTGCTCTTGTTTAAGCAAAGAGAAAGTTCCTGCAGTTCTAGAAGCAAATAGTTATTAGATATTAGAAAAGAGAAAGCTTACAGTCTATCATTTTTATCATTATCTGGTTGTCTTTAATGGGAAAATGTGTTGTTGTTGTTGTTGGTGGTGGTGGCGGAGAAGGAAAGGAAAAGGATAAGGAGAAGGAGAAGGAGGAGAAGGAGAAGGAGAAGGAGAAGGAGAAGGAGAAGGAGAAGGAGAAGGAGAAGGAGAAGGAGAAGGAGAAGGAGAAGGAGAAGGAGAAGGAGAAGGAGAAGGAGAAGGAGAAGGAGAAGCTAGCAACAAGAAGAGGATAAATCATGCACTGGTAAAATGGATAATAATAAGGATGGCCATATTTTCAGCAAGAGAAATAACAAATACAATTGCTGAACTCTGGATAAAACAAAATAAAACTACTTATTAATTTGTCTCTATTTCAGCGGTAGAGTTTTTCTAAAACAGTTATGGGACCATACTTTGGAAAGTCCTTGGAAATTTATGACAATTGGAAGGTTTGTAAGTCACAGCCAATGTAAAGGAGTGTGTATATACTTGCTGCTGCTGCTATATCACATCAACAAAAATAAAATAATTGTTAAAAAAACAGACAATAATAATTTATTTTGTATCTTGGTCTCTGTTAACTGCAGGGATTGTCTTGACTAGTCCTGGAAGGGGTTTTTTTAGTATGTTTTTTCAGAAATGGTTTGCCATTGCCTACTTCCTAGGGATGACAGAGAGTGACTGGCCTAAGGTCACTCAACTGACTTCATGCCTAAGACAAAAGTAAGTCTCCTGTTTCTAACCAGGTGCTTTAATCACTACACCAAGCTGACTTTCTAAGTAACCACGGAATTGTTCATAAAGGCTGTATCCTTGCCAAGGAATTGGTGGAACTCCCCTTAAAAATTGTTCCTCTTCAAGTCATATGCCTATAGCCAGAACAGAGATTTTCAAGGAATGCATAATTCTAAATGAAAACTCTAAAAGAAGCCAGCTAGACTACTTTTGAAACTAAAGCAGTGCAATAACTATGCCATTCTTCTGTTACCACCTAGCATTCTTCTAAAAAAATCTACATTGGATCATAAGTCATTATGCTGTATGTGCAGAGATTGTATATGTACTGTATATGCTGGACACCATTTGGCTCTTCCAACTGTCCGTTTGGAATGCATTCTATAATTCCATTAGGAGTTTGCAGCTAGAATGAATTCCTTTTCTTCATTGTTAATGTGATTCCAGTCAGTTGCCAAAGCGTGCCCTTCAGCTGCAGTGGCATAAAACGGTAGCTAAATCTTATCTACAGGATAAAGCTTTTAAGCCTGAATGGAGTTCAGCTACAGCAAATTCAAATTTTCCATCTTGTCTTTTCTAAACCAATCTTTCTTTCCTATGCAATCATTACTGTGCTTTCATCCACACATTTTCCTGCATTGTCTGCATATATAGAAACAGCTTTTGTATACTATAAATCATGCTGTGCCTATGTGTGTGTGTGTGTGTGTGTGTGTGTGTGTTTTAAAATACTAAAAATGCAAATCCTGGACATTATGTTAACCAAATAAAAAAAAATGAACACCACGATATAATAAACCAGCCTGTTTAATATAAACAACCCTGTGGTTAAGAAGAGTCACTAAGCTTTCATCTGGCGAAAAACTGCCGGCGTCATCAGAGTTAGAATAGAAGGAGATCGGGAAGGCAGCTCATATAGCCTCCTGCCTCTGTGCCCGGCTCCTTGAGCACATCATCGGCCCGTTGATTGTATTAATCCGTATCGCGCAGAGTTGTTCCGCATCAGGCAAACTGTCTTTGGCTCCACTGATTGTTTTACGATCCTCAAGTGCTCTTTTAGAGCATGTGCAAGCACTTGGAGGGAGGCTGTCAATCCGTCCCTGCACCCAGTCTCCCTCTCTCCCAGGGCCATTATCCTCCCCACCCCAAGGCTGCTGTCATAATTCCTCTGGGATTTCTTCATCTTTCCCCCCCCATCCCTCCATCTTCGAGGACCATTGTCTGTGATGGACCCAATTAATACAAAAGGCAACAGCCCACATTACAATAAATACAAAGGTTTATAGAATAAAATCTTGAATACAGTTGTTCCTTTAACACATTTCTCAGTGCCAATACACCTAATTAGAGATACACATCACTGATCAGCACAATTACCTCAAATAAAGTAACCTGAGAGGTTATCTAAAATAGTGATCAAGTAGTTACAAAAGTTATCTTGTAGCTTCTTGATTTCAGACAGCAAGAGAATACCAGGGCAAAAGTAAAAGTAACAAGCAATAGTATAGAATAGCTCTTACACACTTCCATGCACTTCTTCCAGCTGACACACAATCTTTGTCTTCTGTTTTACAGCCCTGATATGTTGCACCCTGACCAATTGCTTTTCATTAACCTTTATTTATTATTTCTTTCTTTTTTATTTCACCTTTATTATTTTTATAAATATCTCAGGGCAGTGAATATACCTAATACTCCTTCTTCCTATTTTCCCCCAACAACTATGTAAGGTGAGTTGACTGAGTTGGACTGAGAGTGAGTCGCTGGCCTAAAATCATCTAACTGGCTTTCATGCCTCAGGCAGGACTAGAACTCACAATCTCCTGGCTTCTATCCTGGTGCCTTAACCATTACATTAAATGAAATGTGTCGATTAGATTGTCAATATACCTTCAATTTTATGAAAAAAAAATATTGAGCAAGGGTGCCAAATGTATGTTTGTATTCGTATGTGTGTGTGTTTGCAACTTACATTAACTATTTCATGCCTTAGGTGGGACTAGAACACACAGTCTCCTTGTGTTTGGCCTAAAGGTTTCATATCTAAGGTGAGACTAGAATTCATGGTCTCCCAATTTATAGACTGATGCCTTAACCACCAGACCAAACTGGTTCTCTTTTTGTAGAAATATTTATTACATTTAGAAGGCAGTTTGGGAAGGGATCTTGATAGTTCTTTATTGTGTTCTGATCCTTTATCTATCAGTCATACTTTGTTCTTTGAAATATCATTATTTCAGACAGTATTCAGTTAGCATACTAAGAATCCTATTGTTCCTTTGTGTTCAGGTGGACTGAATTAAACTGAGTAAATCATATAGTTCATTAATTTATTATTCATTATAACCATTAGAAAAGGTCATTTGCTGGACGAGCCTGCAAAGAGGTTACTTTCTATTTTAATATGGATTGTTTCTAAGTTTCTTCCTTCCAATAGATCCTGTCAATAGCATATATCTTCTATTTTGCCTTCTTTGGGAGTAACTATCCACTTTTATTTTAATGACTTTTTTCCCTTTTTTTCTTGTTTGGCCCATCTACTCCTTTTGACACTAAGAAGTCTTGGTGTCACAGAGATGAGGGTAAGGAAAGATATTATTTCTTCATTAGCTGGTGTTATTGGCTTCGCTATCATAGGGTCAAAAATCAACAAGACCTTTTATCATGACCAAGTTTTTGAGTGTGCAAACTCAAAGTTAGTGATTGAAAATTCTACAGCAGAATTATATTCCTATTGTCAGCACAACTGAGCTCTACTGTCCAGTTTGACTACTAAATTGTAAATCTAGTATAGATCTAGTCCTTATACATCCAAACGTCAGTATTTTTGTATCAACTTTCTAACAAAATGCATTGTAGTACGGTAGTTTACACTAAATCAAAACAAAAAAGAATAAAGCTATAAAAAACAACAAAGCAACTAAGCTACTCTGCCATTTCTTATTATTTAATCCTTTTCCCTCACACTTTTTTTTACTTTTATTGCAAATTGAAGAATCCAACTCTTTAAAAAGGCTATAAATCAAAAGGAAAGAAGATGCCAAGGTATGCTAGCAATATTTTATGCCGATACAGCAGCCCTCTTCCAAAAAGAGCTGGAAAGTGCTTTTAAACAAACTCTCTAAAATGCTGTAATGTAGTCTACGGGGATTACGTTACTGATATGTACCTTTCATTTGAATGTACAATGGCTGCGTAGAGAAGGGTGGTTAGACAGTTAAATCTGCTGAGATGGAAAGAAGGTAGATCAGAAACTAGAGATAGGCCATAAGCTGAACTATACAAGGCAAGCAAATTGATTTCTAATGATTTAACAGTGGTGGCAGATAAGTTTGCTCCCCTCTATTTGTTTATTAGACTTTGTAAATTGCAGGTGTAGGTTTTTGTCAGTGTGGTTTATCAGTGATTGTGGGGCAGGAAGAAACAAATTTCACAGTCAGCCATGCAGGTTTTTTAAACCAGGTGCTTTAAATTTTTAAACCATGCAGGTCTGTTACCAGCACTCTGTTGGATGACAGCAAGTTTAACTATGCCCTGTGCAAAGAATTTATAATTCCTTTTATGAATTCCAAAGTGAGAGACGGAGAAAAACTGACTTTACATAAACTGCAACATTTATTTTTCTTTGTTATACCTCTCCTAATCCTCCTTTACTGCCACTTCTTCGTAGGCAGAATCCCATTTTAGCCTCTCATCATTTTGATTGTATTTCATTTCAGAATAACAGAGTTGGAAGGGACTTTGGAGGTCTTCTAGTCCAAGCTCTTGCTTAAGCAGGAAGTCCTATATAATTTCAGACAAATGGTTGTCCAATATCGTCTTAAAAATTTCCAAACTCATCTCATCTTCTACCCAACAGAATTAAGTTACCTTTTCCACTTATTCCTCATGCTTTTCCAGTATTAACTGTGTTGCCATTTTAAAATGTGCACTCCTTAAAGCTTCCTTACTTCCAACGTCACTTCTACATTTCTTATAACAGAATAACAGAGCTGGAAGGGGCCTTGGAGGTCATCTAGTCCAACCCACTGCTCAGGCAGGAAACCTTATACCATTTCAGACAAATAGTTGTCCAATCTCTTCTTAAAAGCATCCAGTGAAGGAGCATTCACAACTTCTGAATGTAAGCTGTTCTACTGATTAATTATTCTAACTGTTAGGAAATTTCTCCTTGGTTCTCCCCTTAATTAATTTCCATCCATTGCTTCTTGTCCTGCCTTCGGGTGCTTTGGAGAATAGCCTGACTCCCTCTTCTTTGTGGCAGCATCTTAGATATTGGAACACTGCTATCATGTCACCCCTAGTCCTTCATTTCATTAAAAAGGTCTCATAGCTTTGCAATATACGTTTTGAGGTATGGTAACAAAAACTGTATACAATATTATAAATGTGATCTCATATGAATTAATAAAAACAGATTACTGTGTTGGGGCATTTTATTTTCAATTCCTTTTTAAATGATTCTAATCATGGGCCTTTTTTGTTCTTTAACAGCAGCTGTACACTGAATTGATACTTTGATTGAGATATCCACTATCAACATAGGATCTGATCAGTCACCATCAGCTCAAATGCCATTTATATATATATATATACTGCTTAAAAATCAATGTGCATCATTTTGTACTTTGTACTTTGTTATGAATGTAGTGCTTGCCAGACTGTAGGTTGCTGACTCAGATATTCAATACATATCAGAAACTTGACTGTCATCAGGCTCCCAAATTGCTGGAGAAAGAAAATGTTTAATTCTTTCAATAATATGAGGTAGAACCTGGCTGAACTCCATCAGTCTATGAACTGGGACTAGAAAAAAAAAAGATGACTACTAGTATGAGCCACATATTCTAATTACAATTTCTGGTCTCTGAACACTCATAAAAATTCAAGTAAGTCTTGCCGATGAGTATCTGCTTTAGGAGCTTCTAGTGCTATAGAAATAGGTAATATGTCTACATAAGAATTAATGATAGGACTTTTTATTGGCTGTCATTGTCCTTTTCTGAAACTCACCATACACATTATAGAAACTGAATATCAATGATTGCAAACTTCAAGCTTGTTTGCATGAAAATATACATGTTTTTTTCTTTCTTTATCTTGTGATTTGTAATAATTCAAAAACTTTTCTCTATCTCTTTACAGCTATTTCTGACGAAGAGTTCTTTATTAGTAGTAGATGATCAGCCATCACCTTGTCATCCTTCTGGAATATTAATTTCTTTTTGGACTTAAAAAAACAGTTGTCCATGATCTAGGAACCATGGTGGCAATGTGGTTAGAACACTGTATTGCAGGCTAATTCTGCCAACAGCGAGGAGTTTGATCCTCACCAGCTCAAGGTTTACCTAGCTTTCCATCCTTCCAAGGTCAGTAAAATGAGGACCCAGATTGTTGGGGGCAATATGTTAACCCTATAAACCACTTAGAGAGGGCTCTAAAGTACTATGAAGCAGTATATAAATCTAAGTGTTATTGCTATCTTAATTTTTTCCCCAACACTGAATATTTTCATTTTATTAGTTAAAGTAAAAAAGGTTTCATACATTTTATATTTTCCTTGTTAATAACATTTGATTTTGTTTTTGTTTTGTTTTTTCATATTATTGAGATTATTTCCCTTTTTGCCTTATGATCTTCTAATCATGAGAAAGGCACTATATACACTAGCATTATAAATTAATTGATGGCCTGAGGAATTACTAAGCTGCTAACATAAACCAGGAGTCAGAACCAGGACCTAAAGATTTTATGAGAGAAGGTTTGAGACTTACAGAATTCTATTCTTTAAATACAGTCTTCTCCTATTAACATGAAAACATACAGAAGAATGTGAGAGGTGATGGATTTGTATTAACTTTAAATATCCAGTGTTCACATCCTGCCATTTGCAACAAAGAAAGCTTTAGTTTAGAGAAAAGAAGACATATTAGCAAAAAAAAAAAAAAATGAAATCAGCACAGATAGCTACTTACAATAGTTCAACAGCACTAAAAAAAAAAGGGACTTATGATCGTTTTTCATATGACCGTTGCAGGATCCCCATGGTCACATAATCAAAATGCAGATGCTTGGCAACTGGTTCATATTTATGATGGTTGCATTGTGCTGGGGTCATATGATCAGCTTTTGCAACCTTCTGAAGCAAAGTCAATGGGGAACCCAGATTCACTTAAAAACCGTGTTATTAACTTAACAAATGCAATGATTCACTTAACAACTGTGTGCAAGAAAAATTGTAAAATGGAGCAAAACTCACTTAACAAAAGTTTCAGTTAGCAACATAAATTTTGGGCTCAATTGTGGTAGTAACTCAAGGACTACCTGTATGAGAATATACAGAACCAGGACATGACTTTGGCCCTTAAAATTATTCTAGGCAAGCATTTTTTTATAGTGAACACGTTAATGATGAACATTAATTATTCTATAATTCTATAGAAGAAGCACCTGGACTAAATGACTTTAAAACCTTTTTCGTAACCTTCAAATCCTAGGACTATCATTTTTTGTAAACACAAACACACACCATTTTCCCCTCTTAAATCAGTAGCTTTATCATTTATATGTCCTTAGGGCTTTGCATATTTATGCAGTGATTTTATCAGTTATTCATTTTTACAAATTAATGATTTAACTAAGGTTACAATGATATACACCCATTCACAAAGAAGGAGAGAAAGAAAGAACAAGAGAGAGAGAAGAGAGAGAGAGAGAGAGAGAGAGAGAGAGAGAGAGAGAGAGAGAGAGAGAGAGAGAGAGAGAGAGAGAGAGAGAGAGAGAATAACTGAAGTTAATCTAGTTATTTGAGAATATTAATCCACAGTGAATTCCCTTTGCATAAAATTCAACTTCTCATGATCTAATGGATATATTATTGGATTTTCCTTGGCATATCCATTCAAGTGGTTTGAAATTGCCTTCTTTTAAATGTATTCCAACGGCCCAGATATTTCCTAGTGCTCTCTGAACTATCTACTAAACAGGATTGAATTTATTTATTTTCTAAGATCATGCCTCATTAGTTAGCTGCTGCCGCTTAGAGTAACACATAGGATAACCCTAAAAATCTCATAATAATTCAGTTAATATTTGTTTATTAAAGCAAATATCTATCATCTTCCCAATGCTTGCTTTTCAAAACAAAGTGCAAAATGCAATGCTGTGTAATATCTCCCAAGATTATTGTCAACTCAGTTGTGTATCCAATTACTAGTAAATTTTACTTAAAAGAACACAGCTTATTCTCATGAAAGGATTTCAGACTTAAAGAGTGAGATGAAGGCTGAGATAAACATTTAGGGTAACATTCTACAATTTAAGCATCTGTTCCCAC
The DNA here is from genome assembly GCA_034064705.1 of Bothrops alternatus. Lineage (NCBI taxonomy): Eukaryota > Metazoa > Chordata > Lepidosauria > Squamata > Viperidae > Bothrops > Bothrops alternatus. Next base: position 5,734,682 of record JARGCV010000047.1, on the reverse strand, counting down.
TTATTACGCTGATTGCTAAAAAAAAGTGTGCATGAATTTGTGTATGCATAGACATGAATATGTGAGTATATACTTTGAAAATGCAGACATCACAATACCTGTCCTGCTTGCAGCTCAGACAATAAATTTAATTCTCTTGCTATTTTATGAAAAACAATAGAATTTTGTTTAAAAAATATTAAAATATTATCAAAACAAAATTCAAGCAGTATGCTTTGAAAATCTATGTTATTTATTTTATAAAGTGTATAAACTAATAAGCAACCCCTTGGTATTTAATAGATTGGGCAGTGATATCAAAGAGGATATCCTGATATCTTGAATTTCTAGAAATAATTATTTCTTGTAAAATGTAAGATTAATATGACAAGCTTAGGATGATGGCTCCGATCTTCAGAGACTGATCATTAGATAAAATTAGAACTCAGTTCTACCTTTCATAGAAGTAAGTTCTTTTTACTTGAATCAAGGAGGTCTGGGTTCAGATCCATCCTTAGGCAGAGAAGTCACAGAATGATTGTTGGCCCATCACTCTCATAAGATTTTTACTGTGGGGGAATAAAGTGAAAGGAAGAATGCCATGAATAAGAAATCAGGGACATAGATGCCTAATAAATAATAAATAAATAAAATTCTGCCTGCAGGAGTTAAAATGCTTTTAAAAATTACATTGAGTTGTCTTATTGACAAAACCTACTGACAAAACCTTTGCTTTAATTCTATTGCCACCTAAAGAGTAAGAGAGCATTGGAGGGTGATCCAGAATTTTCATTTTTATCTCTAAAGCTAATGTATAAACCATTACATTGATTGAACATTAGATCAATAATGAGGTTCCCTCTACACCAGCGGTTCTCAACCTGTGGGTCGCGACCCCATTTGGGGTCGAATGACCATTTCACAGGAGTTGCCAAGCACCGCAGTCCGCCATTTTTATTTGGTCGGCCATTTTTTCCTATCGCGATGAGGGCCGTCGCGCTGCGCATGCGCAATACGCCCCGTCGCGCACGCATGCGCGGTGCGGGCCCGCCATTTTTTTTTGGTCAGCCATTTTTTTGGGTCAGCCATTTTTTTCCCCTATCGCAAAGTGAGCCGTCGTGCCGTGCATGCGCAATGCGCCCATCATGCCACAATGCTCCCCATCGCGCCACGCATGTGTGGTGTGGATCCGCCATTTTTTTGTCGGCCATTTTTTTGGGGGGGTCGGCCATTTTTTTCCCTATCCCGATGTGAGCCGTCGTGCCACACATGCGCAACGCACCCCATCGCGCTGCGCATGCGTGATGCGGGTCGGGGTCGAGCCCCGGAAAAGGTTGAGAACCGCTGCTCTACACAGACACATACAGACACACACAAGCACACAGACACAAACATACAGAGACACAAGCACAAGCACAAACACACACACACACACAAACAAGATCCAGGTGGCCTGCAACAGGTTGGCATTTTCCAATGCCTTGAACACCTAAATCTTCACCTGGGATTGTTTATTTAAATGTTTTTATTATTGCCTAATTTTCCATCTTTTTAGTTCTATGATCACAGAATCTTGAAAACCTGATAGAATTTCTCTCTGCCTCCCTCTTATATCTCTCATATCTTTTGGGTGCAAAGTTGATGTTTTCATAATTGCAACTCTGTGCTCCTCTACCTATTCTAGGAACCAAGACCTTGGTCTTTCATTCCACAATTTCTTCCCTCTTTTCTAACTTCCCCTCTGCCATTCAAATTTGTCTCAATGGCTGTTTGGTGGCTCTATTTAATTGCTAGGGTTTATGGTAAACAGTAAACTTTCTTTGCAGCCATTTTAATTGAAAAGGCAAATGCAGCTTGTAACCTCCATCCATGAATATCTGCTATATTTCCTGCTTATTGTCCCACCAACAATCTTGCCGCTGTAATCAAGTTCAAAATTAAATCCATCTCTATGGTGGTACAGTCTTTTATAATACCTAACAAAAACAACTGTGGTAAAAATTCGATACGCTTTTTCAATATATTTTGAAGTATCCACCATATTTTTATCCAAAAAGCCTTAATTTTTCTACAAGTCCACCATACATGAAAATAAGTAGCGTCCATAGATTCACATCTCCAACACTTAGGTTGTATATCCGGATACATAGATGATAATTTTTTCGGGTCTAAATGCCATCTATAAAACATTTTATAAAAATTTTCTCTTAAATGTTGCGCTTGTGTAAATCTTACATTTTTAACCCAGATCCTCTCCCATGTTTCCATCATTATTGGTTGTCCAAAATTATGTTCCCACTTAATCATACAGTCCTTAACTAATTCAGAATCAATTTCAATTAATGCATTATATAGTCTTTTAATATGCATAGGCCTTTGATCTCTAACTTGTTTAATTAAATTTTCATCTGTTAAAGAAAAGCCTATCTTAAAATCTTTTTGCCATCTAGTCTGCAGTTGTGCATATGGAAACCAAGTATAAACTATTCCTTCTTCCTTTAAAGTATTCGATGATTTCAATAAAAACAAATTCCCTTCTTGAATTAGGAGTTTCTCATAAGACACCACATCTTGAATTTGTTGTCTATTTATGAACTCTATTGTGTGCCTGGGAACTGTCCAGAGAGGAATCTTTTCGTTTAACTTGTAGTAAAACTTTTTCCAGACACGCAGCAGAGCACTTCTCAGTAGGTGCTCTTTGAAACTCCTATCCACCTTTTTGTCATAAACTAAATATGCATGGAAACCATATAGTAAACCGTACCCTTCTATATTCAATATTCTATCCTTAGTTAAATTAACCCAGTCACTTATCGCTACTAAAACAGCAGCATAGTAGTATAACTTGAAATTGGGCATTTTCAAACCACCTCTTTTCCTTGTATCCTGAATAATTTTCAATTTAACCCTCAGTTTCTTGCCGTTCCAAACAAATCTATTAATACCTTTCTGCCACTCCTCCAAATTCGCATCCTTTTTAAGTATAGGTAACATTTGAAACAGAAATAAAATTTTTGGCAATACATTCATTTTAACTGCAGCTATCCTACCCAACATAGATAATTGTAATTTTTTCCATTTATCTAATTCTATTTGTGTCTTATTTCACAAAACTTCATAATTATTCTTATATAGCTTCCCATTAGAAGCTTCAATATAAATTCCTAGGTATTTAACTTTCTTAACTATCTCACAACCCGTTATTCTTTCCAAATCTTGTTTTGAATTATTATCTAAATTTTTAACTAACATCTTTGTCTTAGATATATTTAATTTAAAACCTGATACCCTACCATAATTTTGAATTATCTCCATCAAACTCTGCGCCGAAATGTATTGGTTGAGTCAATGTCACCAGCAAATCATCAGCAAAAGCACATAATCTATAATCATGTTGTCTAATCTGTATACCTTTTAAATCATCTGAAGCTCTAATCCTATTCAATAAAACTTCTAAGGTTAAAACAAACAACAAGGGGGATAAAGGACATCCCTGTCTAGTACCTTTCTCTATATTAAATAAATCTGTTAAATGCCCATTCACAATAATCTGACCTTTTTGTTTCTGATAAACTGCTAATATGGAATTAATAAATTGATCACCCATTCCCATCCTAACAATTAATTTTTTCAAAAACAACCAATTCAGTCTATCAAAAGCTTTCTCCGCATCCAAAAATATAAGAACTGCAGGCACCTGAATATGCTTATCCAAATATTCTATTATATTAATGAGTTGTCTAACATTAGTTTTCATCTGTCTCCCTTGTAAAAAACCAGTTTAGTCAGAATGAATTATTTGTCTTAATACTGTCATTAATCTATTAGCCAAAATTTTTGCAAAAATCTTATAATCCGTATTTAACAATGAGATAGGTGTAAAATTTTCTACCTGAACATTATCTCTTCCCTCTTTGGGAATTAAAGAAACATAGGCTGTTTTCCATGAAGGTGGAACCTGACCACCCTCTTGTATATTTACAAATAACTCTCTAAGAGGTTCCACCATCTCCTCTTGAAGATACTTGTAATAGGTCGCCGTTAACCCATCAGTCCCAGGAGATTTTCCCACTTTCAATTGTTTAATCACTGAAATAATTTCTTCTGATGTAATCAATGCATTTAATCTATCTCTTTGTTCCTCAGTAATTGTCAATACATTTTCATCTTGCAAAAAAATATCTATCTCGTTCTCTTGTACCTTCTCTTCAGAATACAACTTGGAGTAAAATTCTAAAAAAGCTTTTTTAATAATTTCTTGCTGAAACACTTCTTCCCCTTATATTCTATTTTCTCAATTATACGGGATTTTTGTTTTTTCCTTAATATGTAAGCCAACCATCTGCCAGGTTTATTGGAATTATAAAATGTATTATGTTTTGCATATTATATATTCCTGGCGACTTGGTCCGTCATCAACAAATCAAATTGTTTCTGTAAAATCTTAATCCCCTCTTTAATTTTTCTATCATCTGGTCTCTTTATTAGTAATAACTCTTTGTTCCTTATTTCCTCTTCTAATTCCTTCCTTTTTTCCTCTTGTTTACGTCTATACCTTTTATTCATATCAATTAAAATCCCCCGCATATAAGCTTTACTAGCATCCCAGACCATTTCTATTGTCGTATCCTTATGCAAATTTAACATAAAAAATTCCTTCGTAACATTTTTACATTCATTCACATTTGTATCATATTTAAACAAATTTTCATTAATTCTCCAAGATCTTCTAGGAGTCTGACCAACCATTAGTTCCATCCAAACCGGATTATGATCTGACAAAACATTGGGTAGGATTTTCACCTTCTTTAGTCTAAAAATAAAATCACTTGTAGTTAATATAAAGTCAATTCTAGAAAATGATTGATGTCTATCAGAAAAAAAAGTAAACTCTTGCTCCTTGCCCTGTCTTTCTCTCCATATGGCTATCAAATCAAAGTCATCCTTAATATCAAAAAAGGATTTAGGCAACATGGAACGTGTTTGAGGAATAGGTAAAATCTTTTTCTTATCTAAACCAGTATCTATAACACCATTCCAATCTCCCATTAAAATACAAGACCTATAATCAAATTGTATTAATTTTTTATGTAATAACTTGTAAAATATTCCTTGTTGTTGATTTGGTGTATATATACCCATCAAGAGAACTTTCTTCCCATCTATTAAAATTTCAATAGCTAAAAATCTACCTTGGGTATCTGATTCTATTAATTTGGCTCTTATATGATTTTTAACATAAATAACAATTCCATTCTTCTTCTCAGCAGCCGCTGCAACAAAATGTGTACCTAATTTATTGTTTATCAAATATTTCTGATCAGAAGTTCTAATATGTGTTTCTTGTAGACAAATTACATCATTTTTACATTGCTTCAAATAATGAAATATCTTCTTCCTTTTCTGTGGAGAATTTAAACCATTAACATTCCATGTCAAATATTTATTTGACATGACCAATTTGAGAAAGCTTTTGCAAGGCCAAATTAACTTCTTCAACCATTTTCTTCTTTGGTCTTGCTCCCATGGCTTCCGGAGATGTGGGTACAACTTGCTTTGTACGAACTGGTTGTTCTTTTTCTCGTTGTTCCATGCGTTTAGTAGCTGCACGTGTTTGCCTTTGCTCTTTAGACTTCTCTACCTCCAAAGGCTGAAAAATATCTTGCGCTGGCAGCTCCACCAATGCTCCTTTATCAATTCCTGATGCTGTCAGGGATTGTGATTCCAAAGATTGTATTGGTTGTTTTAACTCCATATCTCTCTCCTTTGGAAAATCTGCCCTTTTTAGTCTTGGAGATGGAGGTTTACCAGCCTTCAAAATATTCTCAAAAAAATCTTTCGCCTTACCAACCAAAGTCAGGCGGTGTCTATTACCCTGGAAAAATAGTGAAAGTCCAGTTGGAGCCTCCCATCTAAATCGTATAGCACGTTTTTTAAGTTCATCCACCAAAAATGCATACTCTTTCCTTGCTCTTAACATCTTAGGGGGAATCTCCTTCAGAACCACAACCTCTTGACCGGCAACAATTAATTGTTTATTATAAGATGTAGTAAGAACATAATTTCTGAATTTCCTTGTAACAAAATAAATCACAATATCTCTAGGCAATTTTCTTTGTTTTGCAATCCATGAATTAACTCTAAAAATCCGATCCATCTGCCAGGATACGTTTTGTACTCCATCTTCTAGAAATTTTGCCAAAGATTCTTCAAAAATTCTTCTTAAGTCTTCCTGATTCTCATTTGCAATCTCCTTCAGCCCTCTGATTCTAACAGCCAACAACATCTGGTTATATTGAGCCATAACTGTTTGATCTTGAATATCACTTTTAACTTCATCAAGTTTTTCCTCAAATTGCTGCTCAATACCCTCCACCTTCTCTTCAACTCTCAGGGTATACTCCCAAACCCCCTATATTTCCTGCTTCTTGATAAACGAAGTAATAAGATCCATGATGTAAACCCACAATTCCATCAAGCCTTGTATAGTGTAGGAATCTATTAATGGATCAGCTTTCTTAAATCATTTGTGTTTCACCCAGGTCCCAAATAGTGATAGTACTCTCCTGAACCTTATCCATTTTCCCCATATCTCTAAAGACCATAGGGGTCTTCACTGATTTTCTGTAGGGGAAGAGTAAGCAGAGCCAGAAGGTGGAATTAAGTGAGACATAAGCCTAGTGTCATTACACTCCCACAGTCTAAGTCCAATCCTCCTTGGATTCTATTGATCCTTATATATTGCCAATTTGGTACTGAACACTTAGTTGACTAGATTCTTATGTATAGGCTTGAGCAATAAATCTTCTTAGCTTCAACTTAACATATACTCCTGATTTTTCATGCCTGACATACTCTATAAGAACAAGGTTCACTGCACTGTGTAGCTTTCTTGCTTCCCACATATATTTTATACCCCAAAAGAAGATATTACAGTTTAACGCTTCCCCTTACATTTTTTCATATTGTCCCCATTAAGAAAACTCTTGTACTTAAGAATTATTAAAAGGGTTTTTTCCTCATTTCCCTGGAGAAATTTATACAAACCATCTACCTCATTTATTTATTTATTTATTGGATATCAGGATACTCATATCTGTTCCTGGGATTAATATTGTGTCTTCCAATTTCTTGAAAACTGTTTTCCTCTCTGAAAGAGGTACCTGAAAATAATTAGTGAAGAAGAGATGTGCCAAAGATGCAGTATGGAAAATAAATCTGGAAATGACATTATGTGTGCTATTTATTGTGTGTGTATTAAATGAATTTGCATTAAAACTTTTTCACTTTTCTTTTCCTTATGATTATCTCAGCTGAAAACACATCAGGACATGACCCTTTTTAATTGAATATATATGGTCCCTCCTTTTTGAGAGAGAAAGAGAAAGAGAGAGTAAAAGAGAGAGAGAGAGAGGGAGAGGGAGAAAGAAGAAGAGGAAGAGGGAGAGGGATAGAGAGAAACTATTTATAGTGAGACGGATAGCCATATAAAAATGATGAACAAATATTTCTTTTCATTTATTTATTTGTCCAACTTATGTGGACACCCATCTCAACAAGTGGTGGCCATATAAATTAGATAAATTCATCTCTATTTGCTATATTTGCAATCATCTGAACAGTCTAATAGTTAGCATTTAGTTAAACTAGCTTTGTTCTTTCAGGTAATCATCAGTTGTCCTCCTACTACTTTACTATTTATAAAATTTTGCTTTGGAATAATAGGTGTCATGAACTCATCACAAAAAATATTTGGAAAGGGAGAGTCCAATTAGTCTCTATCACAATAAATTAACCTTTGCTTAAGCAGCAACATTAATCAGTTCATTCACTCAAGTGTTCAGAAGCCAAAATCAGGATATGAATGTGACTTTTTTTTAGTGCAAGAGATAATCAGGAAAAATAGCAGTGCATAGAATGAAATTGGGACAATCATTTTCATAACAGATGAATAATAAATCAAATTTGTTTTGAAGTACCAGTTTATTATTAATTAATTAATTCATTTATTTACACATAGTCTACCAGATATTTTTAATTGGATTTGGTACTGGATCCTTCCCAAGGATCTAGAATAAAGGTATTATTATGATATAAGTGCTGTTTCAAGTAATACATCTCTTTGTAAATGAGATAGATTGAGTTCTACCCATATCTACTGTATCCAAGTGCTATTCCAAATTTTTTGGTATAGTACTCCGTGCTGGCATTATTTCAGCTATGTTTGTTTTTCCTCACATTTGCTCAATTTCTATCTAAAAGTCTTTACATTTCTCTCTTTTTTATATTAGTTTCTCACTGACTATTCTATATCTAGCTATCTTGGTGTTAATTATCCATACTTGCTTCTTTTTAACTATAATTAGGTCTGTCTTTGAGCTAAAGGTTTATCAACTTGTATTTTGAATTTCCAACTACTTTTTCAATATTGTGATTCTCTGTTTTTTTATTGCTGATAAATTATAATTTTACTCTGGTGACAGTAAATCAAGGAGGCTACCTGTGTATTTCAAAACACTCTACCTCTGCAATTTTCTTACATTTATATACTATTCTCTTTTCCCCCCCACAGATTTACTGTCTTGATTTTCCCCTCCCAATTTTAGCTTTCATGTAATTTATTTATTATCAAGAACTGAAAATATACATTGCCCTTTGTTTTCTTCATTAGATCCCTGCAAAGCAAGGATTAGAAAAAAAAAGACAAACTCAGTAAATTTTGACAAGTAAATTCAGAATAATCAATTATGGTTATCATTTCATTTTTGTAGCAAGGCTTCCTGAATGCACATATCCCTGGCATCTGTGCAGAGAATGGTGAGGATGATAAAAAAAGATTACTGGAAGTTCACTTCCTTTGATCCAGGACATGCTTGACCAGGGTCTGTGGTATAGTCTGGGATACTTCACATCCCCTCCATGACTGTTTTTCCTTTGTTACCTTCTGGGAAGAGACTTCACAATATCTGAAGCAGAATAACTAGATTGTGTAATAGCTTTAGACCATACAGTATCAACCAGGGTAACTCTCAGGACTTTTTTTCACACTCTGTATTAAAATGGACTGTGATTAATATATGTCTACAGTTGTGGAAACCTTTTGGGAAAAGTGTACAATAGAAATGACATCTTTGGTTAAGTTTCCACCAATTTTTTTTCTAATTTCTTTATAACTGTAGCCTTGTTCACTTAATAATACTATTGTACATCACTTTCTGGGCAACCAGTCAACTCTTTGCACCATTACTTTAACTGTATTACGTTTACAAGCTCACTAAATGAAAGAACACAAAAAAACCCAATCAACTTGATAGAGATCACATAACACACTGACAAATGTCCTCCTCTCAGCTTCAATACATGAAATCAATAACTGAATCCTACTGTGATCTGATTGGCTCATTGCCAAAACAAGATGACACCTGATTGGCTCTCTAAACACTCATGCTCACTGGCTACAATCAATGAAGGAAAGCTACCTGATATCAACTTAAGCAAGTTGTGCTTCCTTTTTCTGGTTATTTGGCTATAATTTTTCATAGAATACAGTACAGATAATTGAACAAACTTTGTTGCATTACATTCCTGATTAAAGTATCTTTCCATTGATATATAATTTTATTGTACTATTCTAAAAAGGGGTGTTATTAGCCATCAAACCTCAAAAATATACTTTTCCCAAAAGGTTTCCACAATTTTGGCCACTACTGTAAATAAAGTATGTTCTGAAACTATAGGCTCACAAGTGGTTTTAAAAGAGGGATTATATCATCAAGATTTAATAAGTTATTTGTATTTTATCTGTCATCCTGAAAGTATGATAGAAATCACATTTAGATAGGATGTGCTCTCCAAAAAGAACCGGCAGGAAAAAGTGTAGAAAACTTTTGCTAGTGTAGTAGTTTTGCATCCACTTATTTATTTATTTTTATGTGGGAAACATTAAAGCTGTAATCTTCCAATTGGATCCAAAATATAACAAGTGTCCCAGTTGGAATAACTTTTCCTACTTATATTACTGATGTTTCGTTCATTTTTTTCTTGCAATAAATCGAGCTTTTAGAGGTTTCCGGCTAAGTTCTTAATAGCTGACTTGAATATACTTTAGCATAACTCTTTAAAAGTTGTACATTACTGGTTCCTCTCTAATGATAATTTCCATCTTCTGCTTTCATCATGAAATAGAATCTCTGCCTCTGATGACCCCTTTACAATGGCAGTTTGTTTTTTATTCCACTTCACAGTCCTATAAAAATGGAGGAAGGGTTAAAAATTTCAAAAAATTCATAGGTTGAGGAAAAAATACAATTCCTAGACTATACAGTAGTCTGATTTATTAGAATAAATTATGAAATAAATATAAGCTTAATTTCAATGAACATTCTAACTCATATTTGTTCTTCTGCACTACCAATGTGTGTGTGCGTGTGTGCAGGTACACATTCACATATATAGAGTTAGAACCCTTATATATATGTAATGTTTCAAAACAGCATTGAATAATAGAACTCTATTAGCATGAATATTAGGATTTTTTCCAGTTGGGCACATTTGACGAATAGTATCCATTGCATTTCAGATTCACTTGAATTCCCTTTTTAAATAACTTAGTGATATTAATAAAAGAAGCCTGTGTGTGCCTGAATAGCTTCTTCAGATTAACAAATAGAAATAGTATCCCCCCCCCACTTAGGACATCCTGCTATAGCTTTTTCCTATAATTCAGTTGGATTTATCTATGAATTTGGGGTTGATATATTTGTATATTAATATATACCTAAGCAAAATATATTTCTGGATATTATATGCTGTGGTGGTGCAGTAGTTAGAATGCTGTATTGCAGGTTATCTCTGATCACAGTCAGGAGTTCAATTCTGACCAGCTCAAGATTGACTTAGCCTTCCATCCTTCTAACTTCAGTAAAATGAGAATCCAATTGTTGGGGGCAATATGTTCACTCTGTAAATTGCTTAGAGAGGGCTGTAAAGCACTGTGGAGTGGTATATACAGTAAGTCTAACTCAGCGGTTCTCAACCTGTGGGTCGCGACCCCATTTGGGGTCGAACGACCATTTCACGGGAGTCGCCAAACAACGCAGTCCGCCAGCACCGCGCATGCGCGATGCGGGCCGTCGCGCCACACATGCACGATGCGGGTCGTCGCACGTGCCGTGCATGCGCGCCATGGACCATTGCGCGTGCTGCACATGCGCAATGCAGGCCGTCGTGCCACGCATGCGCGATGCAGGCCATCGCGCCACGCATGCACGATGCAGGCCGTCGCACGTGCGCCATGCATGCGCAATGCAGGCCGTCGCGCTGCGCATGCGCAGTGCAGGTCGGGGTCACAGCCTGAAAAAGGATGAGAACCGCTGGTCTAACTGTTATTGTTATTGCTAGTATGTTCCTAATATGGGTACAATACATAGTAGTAGTCACCACTCCATTTAAATTTCTTGATGGAATCTGCAAAATTCCAAGATTAGCAATATATTTTAATAGTTTTCAATAGTTAAAATTTTGAGATGCTGCCAAGTCTTGTGAGATTTTGATGTCCTTGCATAACATCCCATAAAAAATTCAGTCAGGAGTTCATTAATGTGAGGTATTCTATGGGAGATTACTGATAACTTATAAATGTTTTAACAGTTCATTAATTTAATGTATTTCATAATGTAGTGTGAGAATGCATACACTCCCTCTTCTTTTCACTATAAGATTTTAACTAACTTAAAGAGCTACAACTGCAGTTTGGTAATCCAATCAGAATCTATCATGTGGAAAGAAGGAACTGTTTAGCTAACTGTTCAGAGAGTACTGAATGGGAAGATCTGGAGGAAAAGTCCCTCAGAAAGGGGAGAGTGGGAAAATCAAACATCTATATTTAAAAGACAGAAGAATGAATACCTCTCTTTAATCTCCTGGATGGGTGGAAAGATGGAGAATGCTACAAATGGAATGCCAAGGACAGTTATAGCAGAACCATCTGAGTGGAGCAGAGAAATTTAATTGAGATAAAAGGAGTTTGGGGGCTAAATTCTTGGCAAGAATATGAAAACATGAAGCATCTGTTATTAAGACTGTTCTTATCAGCACTGCTTTGTTTTTCTATTTTCCCACTGAGCAATGCATGGCCTTCTTTTGCAATAAACTACTAATGCAAACCTTTTCCCCGTGTGCCACATTTTTATTCTGGAAAACAAAAATTGTAAAGAGGAGAGGCAGGGAAAGAAAATGATATTGAAATAAAATATGAATGCATCTGCTGCAACAAACAACAAGCAATTTTAACTCCACTTAATGGCAAAGGCACCCATTAAAGGCTGTGGTTATTCTCTCAATGATTTTTCCTTTATATCAAATTATGTAAAGTGTGTATATTAAGACTGACCATTTAATCAAAATTAGCCATATAAAAATAGGGTAGTAACAATAGGAACTGAGTAGTTTACTAAGATCGGAGGAAAGTTAATTCTCTGTTAATTCTAACTGATTTCATTTGAGCAGTCTCTGAGGTCAACCAGACATAGTTAATCCTCTGTTTTGTGTTCTAATGCATTTATCTTTCAACAGCATCATCCTTGTAATGAAGTAATCCCTCACCTGGACATATGAAGGTGTGTTTTAGAAAAGCAGATCAAAAAAGGGAGTTGTCTTTAAAGTGATCATACAGACATGGGAAAAAGAAAGTTTTCCTGATACTCCATTACTGAGCAAATGAACAGTCAAGCGGGACAAGCAACACTAGTTCTAAGTGTCCTGTTAATCAAAAGCAAATATATAAAAGAAAAGCTGGATCCACCAAGAATTCTACAAATCCTGCTAATCTCTGGAAATAGGGAAAATGTGGCTTCTGAAGTAAATTAAGGAGTGGGGCGATGGGCTGGATTCTGTAAAAGGAACCATAAGTAATCCCTTCCTGTCCCAAAAAAACTAGTTAAGGCATAATTCCAACTTCATTGCTTAGAAAATTCCAGAAACTTCTGAGAATTCCAAGTAGGCATAAGTGGGTTCTAAAAAAAAAGCAACAACATCTGATAATGACAGTCTGTAGCTAGTCTCTTGGACCTGACTGAGGTACAATTTAATATGGTTACTGGAGAAGAGTTTGAGCCTATTGGTCCTAAGACATTGTCAGAGTACTTGGATTGTGAGATGGTCACCTAGGACAGGGCTTTTCAACCTTTTCACCCCTTGTACCACTTTTACGATAAGCAATATCCAAGTACCATTAGTCGCCTAGCAAGGTGTCAAAAACTTGATGACCAAAAAAAGAGAAAAATGATAAAATACAGGTAGTCCTTGACTTAGAACAATTTGTTTAGTGACTGTTCAAAGTTACAACGGCACTGAAAAAAGTAACATGACCATTTTTCACACTTATAACTGTTGCAGCATCCCCAGGGTCATGTGATTTACATTCAGATGCTTGGCAACAGATTCATACTTATGACGGTCACAGTGTCCCAAGGTCATATGATCACCTTTTGCAACTTTTTGACAAGCAAAGTCAATGCCCAAGGGGGCATGGTCAGCTCATCACTCAGGTTGTGGGGTGCCTGTGGGGGGTACAGGCAGGGATGTGGGTGGGATCTGTGGATCTCTGGTGGAGGGGAGTGGGACAGGTGAGTGCGCCTTCCTTCCCTCACTCTCTCCATCCCATTGTCCCTTCCTTCCTTCCTTCCTTCCTTCCTTCCTTCCTTCCTTCCTTCCTTTTTTCCTTCCTTCCTTCCTTCCTTCCTTCCTTCCTTCCTTCCTTCTCTCTCTCTTTGCCCCTTCCTTCCTTCCCTCCCATTGTCCTTCCTTCTTTTTTCCTTCCTTGGATATTGCCTTATCCTAAAAGTGGTACAATGGGTGAAAAAGTTGAAAAGCCTTGACCTAGGAGATTAAGGTTTTAGGAGAAACAACATATGATTGGATCCAGGTAGTAATAAATGAAGGAGATTGTTCTTTCAGCTCCTAAAGACCTCAAGAAGTCATCCCTGTATTCAACAGTACTGGATAATTTTGGTCCAGCCTCCAACTCTCTTTTTTAGGGAGGTGGTTGGGAAGATGCAAATCCAGATGGCTCTAAAAATGGAATATGAATACACTTTCAGATGGGTTTCAGACTAGGAGATAGTATCTAGATAACATTGATTGATATTTTTTTTTGCTTCTTTTGTCTTGTCCTGAATTCTAATTTCACTATGTTCTTTTTTCATCAACAACACAGAGGGATTGTAAAATACAAAATGCCCCTATGGAGCTTTCTTTACAGTCTTTCATATTGTTCTAAGTGGGGCATCTATGAGATGAAATGGGGAGTTGAGAAAGTGAGAATGGCAGAGGGGATCATGGAAACAAGGGATCTTGTTTTTCAATTATGTGCAATGCATTGACCCATGTTAAAGACAGGGCCTTAATTGTGCAGCCATGCCTGCCATGTTTGTTTGTTTGTTTGTTTGTTTGTTTACTTTCCCTGAAGATGTCACTTTGGAGCATCAGATTCAGAGGGAAAAGAAATGCAGAGGGAATATTTTTTCTATTTTTTTTCCCTGATAAGACCTTTCAGGTTCATCCTTTAATTAGTCCATTCTGAAAAAATAAAATTAATCTATATATTGGGATTTGGGCAAGATTACTGCACGACATAATGAAGATAATGAAGACTAACAGCAGCCTTTAAAATCAAGTAGCACTGGATATTTCTGATGCCAACCTGTTAGGGAACATTGATTCCACTATCATTCTATACTTTCTAGGTTTGATGAAAAAGAAATATTAATAGTAACTCTAAAGTTTCACTTTTGGCTTTGTTCTGTATTTATTTTTCTTTCTTAACTTAATTATTTATTTCCATTAGTTTTTATTTTTCTTATTTTTAAAAAATAATACTGTATTTGTTAAATATTTGTTTAAAAAAAAAGAAATGCACTTCATTTGGGAGGAAAAATATCATTATCTTCAAGTGAGTCTTATATAAAAAACATATTTAGGCAGAGGAATCAAGGTGCCTACTCTTTTGTTCTCAGAATTTCCATGGGTAAAATATTCTTAAAGATTCAATTTCTTTGTCTAGCTAAGTCTATGTTTTGTTTAATTCTAGAAGCTAATGACCAAAGCTATTTCTGTCTGATTCTGTAATACCTGTATTGAATAGAAGATACCTGGTCTTTAAGGAGAATTAAACAATCCTCTGAAAAAGGTCTTCTCCTTCTATAAAGAATAACTTTTACAACATGAATATCCCCCATGAGCATTTGGATTATCAATTAGTGATAATTGGTGCTTTCAGCAAGATAATTACTTCTGGAACATATGACAGCTGGTATTTGGCAATGTATTCTACCTCAATGCAGAAGAACTTATCATGAGTCATACAGAATTATCCAACTCCTTAGTGGTCCCAACCTTATCTTCTCTGGACTACCACTCTTGGGCATGTATATTTTTATATGCATTACTTTGTTCTTTAAGACGAACACAATTTATCACCCCAGTGAACTTAATTTAAGTTCACTGTTTAAGTACAATCTGCTGATATCTTGTAATAGCACCTAAATCTTTAGCAAACATCAAGCTTGATCAGAATCTGCAGGGTCAATCAATTGGCTTAAATTAATTTTCTTGGGCATGTAAACTCTCCAAATGAAATTGGCAAACTATTTAGTGCAGTTATTTGGCAAGTGACAGAAGGTGCTTTACTTCTGATCTATGCTCCAATCTTTTTTTCTGAACCTGTTAGGGGTGTTCATGAATAGTATGAATCTTTCCCCCCCCTGGCATTGTTTCAGATATAAAAGCTTGCTGGTTTTCTCTGGTACCTTCTTCATAGTTAGAGTCATGATGGTGGCTGAGGTCCAGCCAAACAAATATAGAATTGTATGTGAAGATAAATAAATGATAACTTGTAATAATATTAAAGGAGGAGTTTTATCAAAACCAAAATGAAGAATTATTTAGAAAACTAGTCACACAAATTACTGGCATCTGAATGCATTTGTCTTTTTCTAGATAATGCAAGATTTCTTTTGGACATCACAAACTTGTAAAAGACTTCCATAAGGGCTTCTTTATCATTTCATATACAATTGGCCTTCCTCCAACATTCTCTAATATTAATTAAAGAAAGGGAAAAATTGAGGATCAAAATAGGATGAGACCAATTTTACTTTACAGAGATTTTTTTTAAAAAAGAAGTTTCAGCAAAGGATAAAATGCAAAAAGACAAAAATGGAAGTGGGGAAAATGGAAAAAGTGAGGTTGAGGTTAAAGAAAAAACAGATTGCAAAATAAAAGAAAAACCCTCAGACGAAATGCAACCACCATCCAGAAGCCAAACCACGATGACATCACCAGCTGCTGTACCTCTCTCCGACCCCCACACAAAGCAAACAGATACATGCCATGAACACAGAGCTAGACCGCAAACTCGGAGCCAAACCAAAGACCGGTATGTTACTTCACAGCCTTCAGCCCTGGACATCACATCACAGAACTCAGGAGGCTACAATGCTAAAGCTCAGGATGTTTCAACACAGCCAACCACCCAGGATGGTGCAACACAGAACTCAGGATATCACTACACTAGATCTCAGGATGTCATCACACAACCCATTACCCAGGTCCGTACAACATAAAAGACTAATGGGCACACAGCCAGCACCTCAACTACTCAGGATGTTATGAAACAGCCAAACAATCCACAAACAATAACTCCAACACAGCCAACCAATCTACCTACAGCAACTAAGACAGCACTCCACACACCCCCACCAATATATATAGAGAGAGATGGCAGCTCCGATCACACTTTGCTCACACAAGCACGGCTGAAGATCCCAGCCTGAAGAGGACGAGTGGGACCTCGTCGAAACGTCACCAAGATACTCTCAATCTTACACGGGAAAAGACCCGAATACACCAAGACCTATATATATGTCTTTGGTTCTTCGGGTTTCCTCCCACGTAAAATTTGAAGCGTCTTGGCGACGTTTCGATGAAGTCTCATTGGTCATCTTCAGGCTGGTGGTTTTGGCTTCTGCTTCTAGGAGCAATGTGTGGTCGTAGCTGTTTCTTCCTTTTAACTGCCAGTGGGGGTTTGAACTGATTGGCTGGGAGCTTGGCTATGTTCTGATTGGGTGGAGGTGTGTTCTGATTGGTTAGGGGGGTTGGCTGTGCTCTGATTGGCTGGGGGAGTGTTCTGTTTGGGTGGGGCCTTTGTTGTGCTGGAGGGGTTCAAAGTGGCCAATGATGCAGCTGTGGTCTGGCTCCTGGTCTGTGGCCGTGCCTCCTCATCGGTGTGGGTTTGGGTTTGCTTTTTGCGTGGATGTGTGTTGGTGGCATCCTGTGTGGTTCTGGTGTCATTCTTTGTGTTAGGGATTCGTTTGTCAATAAGGGCAGGTTTCCAAATGGCTGGTAGGCGGGAGGTATCATCTCGTTTGTTCCTGCTGTGAGGGAGTTTTTCTATCTCGATGGCTTCTCTGATTAAAGGAAAAATCTACCAACTTTTTATAAATAAAATATAAAATATTTGAACACATATTTTAATGAAGGATAACCTGAAATTGAGAAATTGATTCAGGTGGATGATATCTAGCTTAAATATCTGCATTTATTTATATTTCTTTTGTTAAATTAGGACTGATTCCTTTTTCCTTCCTCATGGCATTTCTCTTTTTATAGTAGTTAGATGCAGATGGAGAAAATTGAGCTTCCCCAATCTGGGAATAGATGTATCACTTAAATTTGGCCTGTATAGATGGTCTTAAAAGAATTTAACAAAGCTCGGATTTACTTGAATAAATTAAACAGAATAGAAATACAACTAATAAATCAATAATAAGCATTGTCCAATGCAGAAATCCAGATGAAGACATTCCCTGTCAAAGTTTATCCATTCCTTTCACTGGATATCTTCATACAAAGAAAATTAGAGAGGGTAAGCACATATAAAGAATGGAGTGGAGAATTTAAAATATTTTATGAAGCTTCAGGATCACGTTCAGAGCATAAATCTGTGTTTACAAAAGTTATCCCTGTTTAAGTGAGCGAGCATTCCCAAGAGTAAACTAATTTCAACAGAAAAAGAATAGTCCTCTCAGTTTGCCAAGTAGGAGAGTCTATGTATTAACGACTGTAAATCTGGCCTGAGGCCAGTGTCAAAGGTCATCATCACCTGGATGAGAGGTGCAGTGGCTCAGTGGCTTAATGATACTGGAGATGGCCTCAGCTCCAGCGGTTCGAGCCCTAACTCTATATGGTGGGGTGAGCTCCCTTCACTTGCCTCAGCTTCTGCCCCCCTTGCAGTTCAAAAGCTTGTTCTATGCAAGTAAATAAAATAGGTACCACTTGGTGGGAAATCAAGCTGTACTCTGGGCAGGCAGTCAGATTCCTGACAGCTCTGAACTTTCCTGATTGTGGCGTCTGCATGTGAGGCAGCTCAGGGAAAGGAGGGGGCCTTGGATAATAATAATAATAATAATAATAATAATAATAATAATAATAATAATAATAATAATAATAATAATAATAATAAAAGTTGGAAGGGACCTTGGAGGTCATCGAGTACAACCCCCTGCTCACCATTTCAGACAAATGGCTGTCCAGTCTCTTCTTAAAAACTTCCAGTGTTGGAGCATTCACCGCTTCTGGAGGCAGGTTGTTCCATTGGTTAATTGTTCTGTCAGGAAGTTTCTCCTTAGTTCTAAGTTGCTTCTCTCCTTGATCAGTTTCTATCCGTTGCTTCTCGTCCTGCCTTCAGGCGCCTTGGAGAATAGCTTGACTCCCTCTTCTTTGTGGCAGCCACTGAGATATTGGAACACTGCTATCATGCCCCCCCACTTGTCCTTCTCTTCGTTAAACTAGACATACCCAATTCCAGCAACCGTTCCTTATATGTTTTAGCCTCCAGTCCCCTAATCATCTTTGATGATGCTACAGGAAGAACCGCTCATCTTTCTCTCTGATGCAAAGCCAGCTTGCCCTCCTGTGTCACACTTTGGGAAGCATGCAAGTGTTTTTTTATAGCAGGGCTGGTACCTTGGCAAGCTAAACTACTACTCTGCTATAGCATTGTGGTCTCCTGGCTACTGTAATAATGCCATGTGTTAATAATTATCACCTTGATGGGAGCTGGCCCCCTTCATATTTAGCATAGAAAATACAGTGCTTTCAGTAAAATTTACCCACATAGTTTTGTGGAGAAACTGGGCTTAACAAGAGGATAAGAAAATCGAAATTAACATCAAGAGATACCATATGAAAATTAAGGAATGCAGTTTCCACCAGATTGTGATGTCCCCTAATTAACTTCACTAATCAGATATTTTTTTACTTATGTGAGCAGAGTTTAAGTGTGCATACCTAAGAGCTGTTTTGAGCTGTTTTTTTTCTTTCTATTGACCCCAGCATTAAGACAATAGAGAATCATCCCACTCATGGATCCGTTGACCAAAACATTTATGTAAATGTAATGACTTAATTAAATTCCTTCTGAAGTAATCATGCACGAATATATATGATGATAAACTTCATTTCCTCATGCAAATTGCTAGCATCTGCAACCAAAAAGCATCCTTGTTTCAGTTTCCAAATGCTCAGGGAAGCTGAGATTGATTGGGAGAGAAAAGGCCTTTTTATTTTTTTTCCCAATTATTACCATTCAGCTAATTCATTTGCTCTGTTGAAATTGCCCCACAGAAGCTAAATGGCATCCCATAATCCAGAGATTCGTCTAAATCATGAAGACTCAAAGCCTGGGTCTTGTATGAAAGTGTCACCTAAATCCATTCCAAATGTTGATTAGTTGCTTGGAAGAAGCACTGCCAAATACACATTTAATTTCTTGTTGCTCAAATACATAGGTTTATCAAATACTCTTCACAACATAGATAAGGTATAAATTGGATTTCATGGCAATTTTCTACTTAAAACCATTTTACAGTGCTTTCCACCAAGATAACATTTACCTTTGGCGGCAAACACAGTTGTATCTCATATGCTAGATATAGCAACTGTCTGCATTTTTCCTGAGTAGAATATTTATGATTTTAACAGTGCGATGTAAGCTAACTAGAGGTAATGGGCACGATGAAAAGGGTTTTTTTGTGTGTGATATCATAATGGGATATGTATACAGATTCCCTGTCCACTTGATTTTAGAACAAATGGCATATCTACACATCAAGACTATATCAAAAATCTACTTGAAACCACTTTCACAACCATATGCTTCAATAAATGAAGGAGAACATGTGTAGCTCAGGGTTGAAATGAGTGGTCCTTGGTGCTTTCGGAGCTTAGTTGTTTCCCTGCAAATGTTTTATTACCCAAGCTAGTTAAGGAGTGGGGTTTGCTGTCAGTTTATATTCTGGTGTCTTGCCTGTTTGGGTGGGTGGGGGCAGTCTCAAACAGTACTTTTTTAAAAACATTTTTTATTAATAGATATATATTTGTACATGTAAACCAGGAAAAAATTCAAGTTAACTGCTATTCAACTTAATACAATCAATTTAAATTTGTAAACATTCTTCACTCTGTATATCAAGATTTAACTGTAAGCCAGATACATTTTCTTTGATTGGTGTTTCTCTTGTATGTAGTCTATCCAATGTTTCCATTCCAACATATATTTTTCATCTGAGCGATCTTAACTTGAATTTTTTCCTGGTTTACATGTACAAATATATATCTATTAATAAAAAAAATGTTAAAAAAAAAGTACTGTTCTTCATAGGATTTGGCTTCCAAAGCCTTCCCATCTCTGTTCCTATTCTTTGTACTATATCCATTTCCCCAGCATCTTCCCAAATTGTAACAATTAAAACTGTTTTTTTTGCTTTTTAACTTTTTTTATTAATTATATATTTGTAAATGTAAACAGAGGAAACAAAGGAAAAAATCAGGTTGAGTGCAACTCAACTTAATACAATCATTTTCTACTTGTAAACATTCTTCAGATAGACACCAGTCATTTTCTAGAATTGACTTTATATTAACAACAAGTGATTTGCTTTTTAGCCTAAAGAAGGTGAAAATCCTACCCAAAGTTTTAACAGACCATAACCCGGTTTGGATGGAATTAAGGGTAGGACAGAGATCTAAGAGATCCTGGAGACTTAATGAAAACTTGTTTAAATACGATATAAATGTGAATGAATGCAAAAATGTTATGAAGGAATTCTTTATCATGAATTAAAACTGTTGACAACCTGTATCACCTGTCAAACAATCAGAGGACAAATTACTTTTGACTTTATCATAATCTTCAGACATATTGTTATGATGTGCATTCTGAGAAACCTGTTTATGATTTTAGATAGCTTTATGATATTTATATTTTGTCCTACAGTACTTTTACTTCCAGGATATTTATTGGTCCTGCTTTTAATTGCTGTGGGCTGCATGGTAGGAACAAATATATAAAATAAATAAATGCATTTTTTTAAAGATAAGGCATTTATGTTGGAAAGAGTGGAAAAATGTATGATCTAGTGTGCAGCTTAATTATGAAATAGCTAAGAGTTCTGTGTAAATATCTGTCTTTCATTGTCTAATCATTTTACGGTCTGCAATTATCCTGTCCTCCACATCCCTATTATGTTCCCCAAAAAACCCTCAAATTTTAAGTGACCTCTTGCTAGGACGATTTTTGAGAAAAGGAAGTAGGGGAAACTAGTAAGATTTTGCAGTGGTATATAGAAAAAAATAAAAATCTCTACCATGTGCAATCATAAAATATTCCAAAAACATCACCTCCAAAATTTCTAAACCATGTTTATGAGATAACAAAACAAGATATTTGTTTTATAACCTAACCAATTAAAAATTTGGGAAATTGGAAGATAGATTTTGGCATGGATTTCATGTAAACCTAGATCTGTTCTAGGTTTGTACCTCAGATTGTAGAGAATAAAAGTGATCCTAATTGTAATATCTGCATCTTGTTTGGCTTCATATTATAATTACATTTGCTCAGGGATATGGATTAATGAAGACAAACTGAGTATCTAGCTAATTTCTCTTTCATTCCATAACAAGAATTCTAATTTTTCCAGCCTTTTCTATGTCTTACAAGAATATGAAAACCATCAAAAAGTGTTATTATTAATTAGACCAATTTACACTCAATGTACAGTATCAAGATTCTTTAGATACTTGATACACTGCATATATGTAATGTATATGTGTTTACTATTTATTGAAGAGAAATTGAATTAGCATGTTAGTATAAGAAGTAGATATGGGGGAAGAAACTTCTGCATATTATAGTGTAAAAATATAAAAATGGTAAGCACCAGCATAACTTGATGTATGAGAACATCAATCAGAACAATATTGGCTAAAATAATAAATACTTTCTCTCCTCATATCTCTTCCAAAGTTTTTTTGCAATTTTGATTAAGGTCCATAATTTCTTTAAGTGGATTATCGTTAGGAATACATCTGAGTTTGTTAAGGTTTTTCCTACATATAAGTAAGATATAAATAAGATATATTCATTTATTTGTCTTTTGATTCTAGCCAACTTGTTCCATGTGTGGTAAAATAATTTATTAAATCAATCAACAACAACAGTGTTAAGAACTATAAATACATTCATAGCTGATGTCAAATGAAAATGATTAATCAATGGAAAAGTTTGCCTCCTGGAATTTTGGTTGTTTCATCGCTGGAGGTTTTCAAGAAAATATTGGACAACCATTTGTCAGGATGATATAAAGACTCATGCTTTGAGCAGGGGGATGGACTAGAAGACCTCAAAAAAACCTTTCCAGCCCTATGATTCTATAAAATAAATCCTAAGGCTGTTTCTTCTATGAAAAGTTGTCTATTACCCATCAATCTGCCTGTCCTGCCTGTCCTGTCTAAGTGTCTGTCTGTCTGTCTGTTTGTCTGTCTATCTATCTATCTATCTATCTATCTATCTATCTATCTATCTATCTATCTATCAAGACCTGTGGACTTCAATTCTCAGAATTCTCCATCCATCATCTATCTATCTGCCAAACGTTTCCTCACCTTTGCAACATTTCAAAAGATAACCCTACTTCTATTTGAAAATTCAAAATTACAGAAGTTGTTGCAACCATGAACTGAATGACCATAATTCCCATCCTTTCTTGAGAGGCACCACTCCCCTAATACCTTGCACAAACAATGCAAATTAAAAAAACTCAATCGTAACATTAGGGAAGTAGGAAATCCTTCGACCAGAGAAAAGAAGAGTCATACATATCCTGTCCATTTTCTATTTGCAAATTAGGACCCTGCACTGCATTTTGACTGGATTCATTAAACAACTAAATATAGGCAGGAGGAAAAGAATACTCTGATGATGCCCTTTGCTGATTTCTTTTCTTTAGCTGCCAAATTTGGTTTATGGGACATTTGCATATTTGACTGACATAGATAATGACAGGGAGCAATATGTTCAAGCTCACTTTCCTTTCACTAAGCATTAATTATTGTGGTCTCAAAGCAGCAAGAACACTGTTAAAATTTATGACAGTTTAGACAGGTAAAGTAGTGAAAGATCTTGCCTAATAACTTTGACCTATAGAATCAACTGAAAGAGCAAAATAGCATGGGTATTTGAGGGGCCAGCTTGGTTATTGCTGGTGCTTTTAGTTTTCTGATGACTAACTCCAGAGTAGGTTTTCTGAACTTTTTGACATCCTTTCAGAAAGAATGAAAGGAAACATTGACAACATAATTGAGGATAGTGTGTGTGGGTTGGCCAAAAGTGATTCTTAAGATAAAAAAAGTTATTAATGAAGATAAACATTCTTATTCTGCTTATTTCTTCCTATACTAGTAGCAGACAATCTGTGGTTTATGAATGAGGTCAGATAAGGAAAATAAATCTGTTCCTTGTAAATTTGAGATATTGGTATCAAATTATTACTATATTATCATCCTTTGGCTGCTGAAGATTTAAGAAGAAAGGTTCTGGTGGGATATATTTTGCACCATCAATTATTTATTGAATGCATGGATAGTACAATGTTTGAAAAATGGATTACTTTATTACTATATTCATTTTTTCCTTTCGGCTCAATCATGTCCAATTCTATAGATCTTATTAAATACTAAGGTGGCTTGCTCACTTGTTGCTAAATACAATGGGGGAGTGGAGGTTCTATGGATTTTATCAATGGGCTATGCTGAGTGCCAATCAGTTATTTAAAATATTAAAAAAGTACTTCCTACTCTTAATTTACAGTCTAAAACGATACAATTCAGACAGAAAATAAGATGAAGAGAGGAAAAAAAAACTAAAACAAGTTAATCCATCCTTTTTAAAATGTTTATCAATCCACAATGGTTACCTAAGAGATTCTTTTTCCAAACTTCCAACAAACAGGTTGCAACTCCAGTAGAGAGAAGGATCGCTTGGGTCTCAGGTAATCTTCCTCTTATAGTATTCTCTAGCTGAGTTTCAAGAGCATTAAGTATCATTGAATATGTTAACCTGCTGGATCATGTACAATCATTGAGTGTCAGTGGCATGATGTTTCAGTGAAATTGGCAATTCCAGTCAATAATCATGAAGAGTAGCATTCAAAGATATGATGGGGCACCATCAGAGTTTAATGCTCTCTCCTACAATATTCAACATCTATAGGAAATTGCTGGAATAGTTATCAGTGTGGTAGTAAGATGTCATCAGTATAACAATGATAGTCAACTTACATGGCCACTTCAGAAATTCTATTGAAAGTTTCAAGTAGACATTGTCAAAATGTGGATAGAATGAAAGATTAAATCCCTTCAAAAAAGATGGTATTATTATCAATAAAATCCCAGGATAAAGAACATGGAACATAGAACAATAGGATTGGAAGGGGCCTTGGAGATCTTCTATTCCAACCCCTGCTCAAGCAGGAGACTATACCATTCTGGACAAAGAGCTGTCCAGTCTCATTTTGAAAACTTCCAGTGATGGAGTACCCACAACTTTCAAAGGCAAACTGTTCCATTAATTAATTGTTCTCACTGTTAGAAAATGTCTCCTTAGTTCTAGGCTGGATTTCACTTTAATGATTAATTAAAGATTAATGATATTCCACTGCTTGTCTTGCCCTCAGGTACTTTGGAAAATAGATTGAGCCCTTCTTCTCTGTGACAGTTCATCAAGTACTGGAAGATAGCTATCACATCACTCCTAGCCCTTTCCTCATTTGTTAGACTAGACATACCCAGTTCCCTCAACTGTTCATAGTATGGTTTACCCTCCATACTCTTATCATCTTTGTACCTTCTCTGCACTCTTTCTAGGGTCTTTTTTGTATTTTGCTGACCAGAATTGGATGTAATATTCCAAGTATTGGCCCCTGAAATTATTTACTCCTGTACTCCTAGGGTTCACAGTCCCATGAAGATAGTGGTCTGGATTTGACCAGGATATCTTGTTGACATTGGTGAAAGTATCCCATGGTTTGACAAACATTTCTTTGGATTATTATCATAAACTCTATGTGTTAAAGCCTTTGGAGATGACCCAGAAGCTGCATTTGGTCCAGAATGAATCCTTAGCTGAAATATGAGTTCCATCACTGCAGGATAATACAATTTCTGCTACACTATGATTTTTATTGCTATCAAATATAAATTAGAAAATATTTATAATGAATGAAAGTTTTCACGTTTAATCTTTTATATTTTTCCTCTACTCATATAAGGAATGGTTGCTGGAATTGGGTATGTGTAGTTTAATGAAAAGAAGGACGAGGGGGGACATGATAGCAGTGTTCCAATATCTCAAGGGTTGCCACAAAGAAGAGGGAGTCAAGCTATTTTCCAAAGCATCTGAAGGCAGGACAAGAAGCAACAGATGGAAACTGACCAAAGAGAGAAGCAACCTAGAACTAAGGAGAAACTTCCTGACAGTTAGAACAATTAATAGTATGGGGGGGAGGGGGGCTGACGGAGCCTGGCTGTTGCCTGAGATCTGAGCCGATGCTGGCTGGTGGCGGTAGCTGTCGAGGAGGATTTGAGACCTTTCCTTTTTCTCCATCATTGCCGTCCTGGATTGTGAGGTGGCGCTTGAG
This sequence comes from Bothrops alternatus, assembly GCA_034064705.1. NCBI lineage: Eukaryota > Metazoa > Chordata > Lepidosauria > Squamata > Viperidae > Bothrops > Bothrops alternatus. The sequence continues at coordinate 5,708,667 of JARGCV010000047.1, read as the reverse complement.
CTTGTTAGGCCTTGTGGAACTTATGCTGACTCATTGCAATGATATTCGGCTACTTCGTCTCTTGTTTGTCCCCAGTGGCTTCTCGTCTTCCTCCCCCTTCCTCCCCCTCCATTTGACCCCCCCTCCTCTTCCTCCTTGCACTGGGATTGCACTTAGGAACTGAACCTGTTTGAGAACTTGGAACTTATGTTCAGGACTGTTTAGACTCTTTTAGCATTTCTCTGTTTTTTATATTAGCCCTGCCTAAGTCCAGTTTGATAGGATTAAATTGATAAATTGATATTTTAATTGATTGTTTTTAAATGTAATCAAATTGAGTTAAATTAAGCAAATTATTTTTTAATTGTACTGATTGATTATTGAATTTTAATATTTTAAATTGATCATTATATTGAAATTTAATTATATTTTAAATCGAGGGGGTGGAAATTAATTAGTGGATTGGTGAATGGTGTGACTGTTACTGTTTGAAGGTTGGATTACTAGAATGTGGGGAGGGGATTTTTGTGATGATAGTGGGAGGGGGGGGAGTTCTATTCTTATAATGAATATGGAATGATGAATGGATATGGTTGTATAAATGGTGCCAGTCTGCCAGACGAATGGGAGGCCGCGGAGTGGGGGGGTGCTAGACCCGGGGTGGCAGAGGGTGGGCCTATACCAGTCGTATGGGGGAGAGGCAGATATGGCGGGAACAGAGGGGTAGGCCGCTCTCGGGGAACTAGGATTCGCTGCCTTACAGCGATTCCCTGTTCTGGCCCCTCTATAACAACTGGTTCAACCTGCAGTACTGGTGACGAACGAAATCCGGACCCTGGTCTCAGACTGTTGCTGCTTAATGCCAGGTCAGTTCAAAATAAAGCTCCCCTCATCCGGGAATTAATCTGTGATGAGGAGGCCGACCTGGCATGTATCACCGAGACCTGGCTGGGCACGGAGGGGGGTGTTCCCCTCTCGGAAATGTGCCCAGCTGGGTTTCGGGTGTGGCACCAGCCGCGACCCCAGGGAAGGGGGGGAGGAGTGGCTATAATAGCCCGGGAGACCGTCGGCTTGCGCAGGCTCACTGTTTCCGAGATTTCGGGCTGTGAGTCCCTCCTGGTGAAGTTGGACCTAGGAGTTCAGGTGGGCTTGTTGCTTACGTACCTGCCTCCCAGCTGCGTGGCATCAGCCCTGCCTGCGTTGCTCGAGGAAGTGGCTGGGCTGGCAGTTGAACTCCCGAGGCTGATAGTCCTGGGAGACCTCAACTTGCCTTCGCTTGGCCGGGCCTCTGGGTTGGCGCAGGAGTTCATGGCTTCCATGGCAACCATGGACCTGACTCAAGTAGTTCAGGGTCCGACCCACCAGGGGGGGCATTCGCCCGATATGATCTTTCTCTCGGAACAGCTGAGTGATGGTTTGGTGTTAAGGGGTTTAGTCACGGTACCCTTGTCATGGTCAGACCATTTCCTGCTGCGGCTTGACTTTGGGGCTCCAATCCTCCCCCGCAGGGAGGCGGAACCGATTAGGTGGTTCCGCCCCAGACACCTGATGGATCCAATGGGTTTCCAGACGGAGCTTGGGGAATTACCAGATTCGCTCGTACACGGTTCGGCAGAGTCCCTTGTGGCGGCCTGGAATATAGCTGCTGCGGGGGCTTTGGATCGGATCGCGCCTATGCGGCCTCTCCATGGTTTCGGACCCAGGAAGTCTCCTTGGTTTACTGAGGAGCTCAGGGGGATGAAACGTCTTAGGAGACGTCTAGAGAAGCGTTGGAGAAGATTGAAGGCTGAATCTGATCGAACCAGGTTGAGATCACACATTAGATCCTACCTGAGAGCGATTAAAGCGGCAAAATCCCGGTATTTTTCCGCTTTAATCGCGTCTGCGGAATCGCGCCCGGCTGCCCTGTTTAGGGTGACTCGGTCTCTCCTTGGTACGGGGAGGTCCGGGGGACCCTTGCAGGGAAGTGCCGAGGATTTTAACAACTTTTTCGCAGACAAAGTCGCTCAGATCCGGGCGGACCTTGACTCCAACATTGTAGCAGTGGCGACTGATAATGATTCAGTCGAGGTGACTGGGGCTCGTCTTAGTCAGTTTATTTGGGATGAGTTTGAAGCTGTTACACCTGATGAAGTGGACAAGGCCATTGGAGCTGTTAGTAATGCCACCTGCTTGTTGGACCCGTGTCCCTCCTGGCTGGTTTCGGCCAGCAGGGAGGTATCACGGAGCTGGATCCAGGAGATAGTCATCGCTTCTTTGAGGGATGGGTCCTTTCCGGCTCCTTTAAAGGAGGCACTTGTGTGCCCACTCCTCAAGAAGCCTTCCCTAGATTCAGCCATTCTTTCGAACTATCGTCCTGTCTCCAACCTTCCCTATGTGGGGAAGGTTGTCGAGAAGGTGGTGGCACTTCAACTCCAACAGGCCTTGGAGGAAACCGATTATCTGGGTCCCTTGCAGTCGGGATTCAGACCCGGTTACTCTACGGAAACTGCTTTGGTCGCGCTGATGGATGATCTCTGGTGGGCCCGGGATAGGGGTTTATCTTCTATCCTGGTGCTTCTTGACCTCTCAGCGGCTTTCGATACCATTGACCATGGTATCCTTCTGCGCCGACTGGAGGGGTTGGGGGTGGGAGGCACTGTTCTCCAGTGGTTCTCCTCCTACCTTTCTGGCCGGTCGCAGTCGGTGTTGGTAGGGGATCAAAGATCGACCTCTAGGCTCCTCCCTTGTGGGGTGCCGCAGGGGTCGGTTCTTTCGCCCCTGCTGTTTAATATTTACATGAGGCCGCTGGGTGAGATCATCCATAGACACGGGGTGAGTTACCATCAGTACGCTGATGATACCCAGTTGTACGTTTCCACCCCGTGCCAAGTCAGCGAAGCAGCAGAAGTGATGTGCTGGTGTTTGGAGGCTGTGAGGGCCTGGATGGGTGAGAACAGACTAAAGCTTAATCCCGACAAGACGGAGTGGCTGTGGGTTCTCCCTCCCAAGGACAAGACCAACTGTCCGTCCATTACTCTGGGGGGGGAAACTTTGAACCCCTCGGAGAAGGTTCGTAACTTGGGTGTTCTCCTCGATCCACAGCTGCACTTAGACCAACATTTGGCGGCTGTGACGAGGGGAGCATTTGCCCAGGTTCGCCTGGTGCACCAGTTGCGACCTTATTTGGACAGGGAGGCCTTGCTCACAGTCGCTCATGCCCTTATCACCTCGAGGATCGACTACTGCAATGCTCTCTACATGGGGCTACCCTTGAAGAGTGTTCGGAGACTTCAATTAGTCCAGAATGCAGCCGCGCGAGCAATCGTGGGCTTACCTCGGTATGCCCACATTTCACCAACGCTCCGCGAGCTGCACTGGCTACCTATTAGTCTCCGCTCGCAATTCAAAGTGTTGGTTATTACCTATAAAGCCCTACATGGCCTAGGACCAGGTTACTTGCAGGACCGTCTTTTGCCTCATACCTCATCACGACCGGTCAGAGAGCACAGAGTTGGTCTTCTCCGGGTCCCGTCGACCAGTCAATGTAGGCTGGCGGGCCCCAGGAGAAGGGCCTTCTCTGTTGCGGCCCCTACCCTCTGGAATCAGCTCCCTCCGGGGATTCGGACCGCTCCCACTCTTCTGGCCTTCCGAAAAGAATTAAAAACTTATTTGTGTCGGCAGATCTGGGAATGATTGGTGCTGAATGTTGGATGAATGTTTTTTTTATTAAAAATTTGGGGTATTGTTTTATTTTATGATCATTTTAATTTAATTTATATTAGACTTTAATGCGATTGTTATTATCTGTGTTGTAAGCCGCTCTGGGTCCCCTGGAGAAGAGCGGCTTATAAGTCTAATAAATAAAATAAATAAATAAAATAAAATAAATAATCAGTGGAACAACCTGCCTCTGGAAGCGGTGAATGCTCCAACACTGAAAGTTTTAAAGAGATTGAACAGCCATTTGTCTGAAATGGTATAGGGTTGGGTAGACAACTAGATGACCTCCAAGGTCCCTTTCAACTTTATTATTACTATTATTATTATTATTATTATTATTATTACTATTATTATTATTATTTCAAATAAGATATGGAACTTATTTATTCTGAATCTTACATAAAAAATTTAATAAATAAAATAAATAAATAAAATAAAACACTACATATAAATATTAAAAATTAAAAATTAAAAAAATAAGAGGAAGCAAGATATTAAAATTAGTTAAAAGGCAAAAGAATGGCGTTCATGGGATTAACCAGCCCCATGGCTGTGCACTCTCCTGAGGTCCATGTCTTAACTCTTGTTCAGAAGGCCAGGGGTAAAGAAGCCTGTCTTACCTCTGAGAGAAAAATATTCCATAGGATCAGGGCAATAGCAGTCAGAATTCTTTAACAGATAGGATCTGCAACATACTTTTCCTGCCTGAACAGGTGGAATGGACTGATATAATGGGATGAAGATGATTCAATAGGTAGCCTGGCCCCATAGCATAGGGATTTAAAGGTCACAACCAACACTGTGAATTGGACCCAGAAATGAACTGGCACCCAAGGCAGCTCATGGAGCAGACATGTACATGTACCCTTCTTTGGGCACTTAAAATTGCCCATGTAGCTTGCACTTTCTACCAGTTTAAACTTCTGAATAGTTTTCAAGTGTAGTCCCATGTACTGTTTTGCAATAGTTCAAAGTCACTCAGAGTCATCTTATAGGGGAGAAGGGCAGCATAAAAAATTAATAAATCAATAAAATTAGAGATGATCAGGACATGAATGACTTAATGGAGAGATTCCCTATCTAGGAAAAGGCATAACTGGTGCACAAATCAAAGCTGAGTAAACGCCTTCCTACCCAGACCCCTCTTGGCTGCTGAGACTATCTATCTATATAAGTACAGTACTATCCCTTGACAAAATTCAGCTAATATTAGGCCAATGTGCCTTCAATGTGAAGATACTTGAAGGTCACCATCAAACAAAGACTGTGTATTTCAATATATTGTTCTCCATAGTGATCACCATGCTATCTCTGGGAAGAACATATGGACAATATAATGGCTAGTTTAGAGCTGAGCACAAATGGTTTTCTGAAATTCTTCACTAGATCTGTGGGCTGAAGAACTGGATGGATGATTTGTCTGAGTTTCTCCTGGGAAAGCAGAAATTTCTCATGAGATTGATGACTAAAAGATTTTATTAATAAATAATTTCCACCCAAAATGTCTCAAGTATATTAATTTTAAAAAGTCCTATAGCTGTATGGAACTTGGAATATAACTGAAATATGGAAAAGCAGAAAGAATACAAACCATTGATAATATAATCATATAATGAAAGACAGATCATTCTTATGCCTCCTACTAAAAAAATCTTATATATACACATTCCATTTACCAGAATATTTCTAAACTACCCTTCTTGCAGAAAGCAATTTTCTAACATAAATTAGAGTTACACAAGAAGAAAAGAAGCAATGAAAGGAGTAAGCAGGGCAGAAAAAAAAGCCATGGGGGGGGGAACAACAAGAGAAAGAAAGGCAGAAGGATAAAAGCATCAGCAGTTGGACCAGTGAGTCACAAGGGAAGGAGTCACCCTATCATATTAAAAGGTTTGGGATTTCTTTTTTTCATCTAACTGTGAACAGGTTTATTAGGAAAATGGATGTTAGATGCAACTGACTTGAGAACTGGTACAGAAATTAAGATATCAATACAAACTTTACCATGTGCAAGCGTGGTAAAAAAGATATTTGAAGCTGTGGAGTTTGACTGCATAAAACAGGAACCCAAAAGATTAAAGGTATAGGGAAAAAGCAACTTCAGAGAAGAATCTATATTGATAAAGAGAAATATGTAATGACTTACTGCATTCGTTAGATGGTATTGGAAAATTTATTGGTGTCTGATAATGTAAAAGAGATGACAGTGTGATCCTTACCTTGGTAAACTATTTGATGAAATGGGAAAAAGGGGAAGAGATGAAGGACTTCTCTTTCTCTTGGGATTCTATTTTTTTGAGCACAGCTGAAAACCTTGCATCAAGAATGAGGAGGATTACTCTAATCAAAATAAAACTATGCTTAGGTTCTAGGAGACAGCTTCCACAGTTTGTCAGTATTATCTTCAATACTGTTTAATGAAAATGAGAAGACAACAGTGGCTGATAAATTAGAACCAGTAAGCTTTTGTGAGATGGCCAGGATTGTCAAGAAATAATGCAGTTTTTCTTACTCTATACACAAGAGAGAAAATTAAAAGGAAGGAGAGAGTGGAAAAGAAAAGCACTGATCATGCTTACTTCAAATAGATATAACAGGGAGCTTGAAGATCTAATATCAGATGGGAACATGGGATAGTGTACTTAGGGGTGCAGGTCTCTTGCAAATTTTTGGGGATCATTAAGCCACAGAATTCAGGGTATAGGCTAAGTGAAGGGGGGATTCTCTTTTGCGATTTTTGTGGCCAAGCATACTATCTCTCAAATTCCTATAACACAGTTCCATTTCTTTACTTCCAAGTTGTCTTGAACAAAAGAGGAAAATAGGCATGTCAAAAAAAAAAAAAAAGCTTGGTAAAAAAGCCCAAACAAGGACTTGATGTAATAAAAACTTGAGGTATAGTTGGTGAGATCAACCATTCTGAATTTGCGATTCAATACAATTTGAAGTTAAGTTCAGTTAAAAAAAATTGTTCTGATTTAATTCAGACTCCAAATCAAATTGCTGAATCTAATCAGTTTGGACTTTCTAACTGATTGGGAGAACAGAAATATCTCTGTGTGCAGATATAATTCAAAATGTCCAAATCAATTTGGATGCATGAAATTCAGTTTGATGATTTAAAGTGACTTATTAAGTTAGCTTAACAACTCACTCAAATTCTGGTATTCAAGTTAATATTTTGAATATATTTGTATACTTTGTGTGCATTTCAGTTTCATGTTCACTAAACAAACTAGAGTGAAATTCTGAGTAAATACTAAGAATATTTATTAGGGCAAACTCTGCAACAATATTTTTAGCTTAAGTTAGGAGTAGAAGCTTCTGCTGCTCAGCAATCCTATTATTTGAGCCTGGAAAACTGGTAATTCATATGGAGAAACATTATAAGTTTGAATGGTACAATAAGACACTGATTAATATTTTGATTAGTATTTTTAATTGTCCTGTGATCATGCTAGCACTGAGGATGAATGGTGTCTACCAAGGACAAACACAGAAGCTCATTATCTAGTGCTCCATCAACTAAGCTGATTTTACAAACACAATCCTTACAAGTGGAAGAACAAAATGATAAAATATTTAAGTGGATGGAAAGCACATAGCTCATATCTGCATTGTCACTTGGCTAGGCCTTCTTTACACTTTGGATACAGTTTGCATCATTGCCCTTGCCAATTTCAAGCCCCACTAAGTTTTCTTATTAACATGATAAATTATATGTTCAGAATTAAAATACTCAATTCATTAATGTCTGTTTAGACAGTACAGAGGTCAGTGATGCCTTGTTTGCTGACAGAGGTGAGACCAGATAAACAGAGCAGAGTGTAGCAGACTAATGGATTCTTCTTTCTAAGACAGCTGCTTGCTAGTGCAGACCATTGTGTACTTTATCACCTCAAAACAAGGACAGTGATTATTATAACTTCGGTGTATAATTGGCAGATCTATAAGGAGGGAAAGCCACATTTTTTAAAATTTCTATTTATATATTATCTTCAAAAATTCTGGGTTCATGACAGAAATAAAATTTAATCTACAAGTTGTGCCTCTGACACATTCTAGCATGACCCCATGCTTCCAAACCAAGCAAATGGAGATTAATTAGCACTCCATTTGGTTATGCATGGCTGGAGATGACAGATAGCTAAAATAAAATCAGTTTACATTTACCTTCACCTGGCTATTAAAAGCAGTGCTACTGCAGGTTAGACTCGGGAGAGATAGCAATTCAGTGGGTTACCATTACCCTTGCTTTTGACAAGACATTGGTTGACAGAGGAATGTAAGACAGGATCTCCTTTTACTGGTGAAGAAACCTTGTCAAAGAAATCATTGGAATGGATTGTAAGAGGTTTGGAGTGTGCAGGATTAGCTGTGGTCCAGGTTTCCTGACAGAGTCTAAATGGGAAGAAAATTGTCCAACAAAATCAGAAGCTGGGACTGCTGTTTTTGCCTTCTTTCCAATTCTATTCATCAGGGTTTAGAGGGAACAATTCATCTTCTAATTTTATTAGTGGAGTCAATAAGATTGTCCTATAAATAATATCCCTCTGAGCTATCTCCATTTTGAGAACATCAGCAGAGGCAATGCAGGCATATGATAATACACCTATCAGAATGTCATCACATAAGCAACATAATTTAGAGAGACATTGTGGTATAATGGTCAATGGTCATTGAACCTGAAGCAGAGAACCTAACATTCCAGTCTGTACTCAGCCACTGGATAACTTAAGGCCAATCATACTCTCTCAGTTGATGTATCTCACAGGATAATGGGAATGACCAAGAGGAACGAACACTATGTATGCTGCCTTGAGCCAGGGTAGATATCAAATATATTAATAAATAACTTAAGTATTTGCATTTGATAGCTTGACACAAAATACCCACTAGCTTTATTTGTGTGTTGGTATCATGATCCATGTTATCATTTTGACATCACTGTTTGCAATGGATGCCTAGGTAAGAAGGAGAAGAAGCCACCATATCATTCAATATGTGATCCATTACTCTCTTTTTTTCTAAAAAAAAAAAAAGTCTGAGTTAAATCAAGGCATCCAATTAGTGAAAGATTTCAATTTGTTATCCCAATTAAAATTTTTAATTGGGATGCCATTGAACGCACAGCTACCTTACAGCCTCTGCATGTTTCCTCTTTATTCCTTTGTCTCTGGAGATGGATAGTATAACTTGATTACTCTGTTCATAATTTAAACAACATACTTGGTCCAATCTTATGTTCCTTTATTTAATGAGGAGCAGAATCATCAAGGTAGTTAATAGCTTGATCATATTACAAAAAAAAATTACATCATTTATGCCTGATTAGAAGCGTACCTTTCCAACCTTGCTTCTATGAAATCAAAGAAAGGTCAGCTATTTATTTGTTTATTTATGTTGCACTATGTTTACATTTTTAACATTTTTCTACTTTTTAAAGATAAAAATAATATAATTATTTTTCTTCAAAATGTGCATTCAGAATGATTCTAAATAAGGAGTAGACAATTTACCATTGACATCTAAGGACAGAACTTAGCTTAACTCTGGATCTGAGTTCAGTTGAAGGAGTCAGGATGAACTTCTGAATATTTGTTGATGTTTTGCTCCTTTGTTTTTTGGGAGTTCAGGGTCGGAATGGTAATGACAACATGAAGCTTTGGGAAACAAAATACTTTCATTTCCACATTTTTTAAGATCATATTCTGAAAAATGGCCTAATAGAGTCTTTTGCAGGATATGGACAAGTTCCAAAAAACTCATGTTTCCTACCCACAGCCCACAAGTTCACAAAAAAAATATCACTGTTATGTTGAGGATGTGAGGTCAGAATAATATAGGAGACCAATTTTGGAGACCGGTTTTTAGCCAGAAAACTACTGCATACGACTAAGAAACCTATGTTAGTGAAAACTCACAAAAGTTAGATGGTGCTCAGTCTTTTTATAAAAATCCTCTTTTAAGAACTTTTAGGATTCTCCAAACAAAGATGCAAGTTAATCTCCAAATGTCTGCAACCCTGAGCATATTTGTTTTATTCAAACACTAAAAACTCTGTTTTTGTTTTGCCTACACCTCTGGACTATGACTGTTATACACCATGTTCTGAGCCATTAAGTGGATTTTGACTATTCATTTGCAATACATCTTGTCTAGAAGAAGGAGATATCTTACAATTTGTGGTCCACCTGACAACATGTGTATAAATTCAGATAGGACAAAGCCAGCAATACACTTTCCCTCAGTTACAGTTTTTTAACTATTTTTTTTTATTTTTACAAACCTGTAATCCCTTTATTGGGGTGGAGTCAGGGCGACTGAATGGAACTGAGAGTTTATTAGCTGGATGCCCTTCCTGACACCTATGAGAAGTTTGCAGCAGATATTTTCTCTTTGTGTATTAATAGAGAAATATCTGCCACAGCATAGGATTAAACTCTTAGCCTTCCAGTTGAGACATCTAGGTGACCATGCTCCTCACAGGTTTTTTTTAGTACATCTGGTTGTGTTTCCTTTCTGGTCTACTCAAGCTGATAATACCATGCAATTAAATAACACCAACATCTGCCTATTTCACGTCCTTGAGAAGGATTCATTAGATTTTGATTAAAAAAAATAAAACCTGTTTTTTAACCATATGGATGGGCAAATAATTTGACAGTTTTGTAAATGACAGAGTTGATTTTTATATAAAATACAATCAATAAATTTTTCATATCTTAAATGCCTCCTACCCTGATAAAATAGGCAAACATACAGATAAACAAATAATCTCTTACTGAAGATATTTTATGATTTCATCTGAAACTGTATGAGATTGTAGCTTTCTTACTTAGGACTTCACATAAAACACCTAAATCTTATAAGAAAGCATGAATTTATTGTTTGAATATTTTAAAATTTTACATTGTTATTTTTCTTGTGTTGTAGGCCACTTAGCGTTGCCCTTATAATGAGATAAGTGGCATATACGTTTAATAAATAAAGTGATTCCTCACTTTCAACAAAAAATATGAGGCAGAAAACCAAATAAATGTATGTTCTGCATCTTTATTTATAAACCATGGCACGACCACTACACAAACCAGTGTATTGTGAAATACACATTTAAAAAATTCTCCTATAGTCTAAATTGAAAATTTGCTTTAGTATCTGAAAGTGCAGTACATTTCCTGTAGAGTCTATACACTAACTTGTGGATTCATGAAGTAAACATGGAACACAAATGTATGCTAATTTATAAGAGAGATTACAGTACTGACTTGCATTCAATGAATGTATCTTAATCATGTTACAAAAAGGTCTACATCATTTTTCAGCTAAAAGTATCGTAGCAGCCCTGTGATAAGTTGTGCCAGTGTGGGAAATACCACAGAATATTTTAACATTTTTATAAGCATAATAATACCATCAACTTGAAAGCGAGATATTAAAGTACTGCAAATATTTACATTAGAAATACATTTTCCATATTCAAAGGAGGATTATAGGTGTAAGAAATCTTGTTAAAGCATACAGATGGAGGGAAGAAGAGATGATACATCGGAAAGAGTCCTTGTTACATCTCCAAGTTTAAGTAACACTTAAAGTTCCTATCTCAGGCACATTTATCTATGAGTAAGAACCACTTAGCGTAGTGGGACTGATTTCTGAATAAAAATGGATAAGACTGTTCTCTCTGATAGCTATGCTCAAAGTGAACTTTGAGAAGCAATAGCTCTGTTTGCTAAGGGAAACAGGAACCTTAGCTTGAACATATTAATAAAGCTCTTCAGTCAGCATCTGTTCAAGTTTCATGATCTTCCACAAATCCTTTTCTTCACGCACCAAGAAGCTTTCCTACAACTTTTAGAAAACTGTGAGACTTACTAGGTCAAGTTGTATGATATAAATACATTGCTTTCTTATTGAAAAATAAGTACAGTGGAATCAATTGTTACAGAGAAATTTAGCTCCCAGGATACAACATTTTATTTTCCTTATAATTGGGTTACCCAGCTTGCACCTTGCTGATATGTTATGTGGGGGCAAGGGGTGCTGCCAATTTCCAAAGAAGCAGCCTAAATTTCGGCTCTATAATTCTTCTAAGTAACACAGAACACCAAGATTCAGTAACAACAAAGCTTTATCAATTCAAATAACAAGAACAAATGTGTGTTCATTCACTCATGCAATTTGTGTAAATTCCACAGCTGGGCTGACTAGGTCTGTTCTACGGTAGGTTGTGGAAAAGTCAACTATATGCAGATTACAATAATGGGAACGTCTAACAGATACTACTTGTGTAGCTAGTACTTTGATTCTTTGCTATTTGCCTCCAGCTCACATCCTTTTTACCTCACCTCAGTCTTTTGTTAAGCTGTTAGGTTGCTGGGTCAACTGTGATTTGCTACATGGTAGAACTTTCATTTGGTTATCTCTGATTGCTGTCTTACGGTCTCTGTCTGAGGTGATCTTCATGAATGGCTTCCTATTCTATGTGATCAATGAATGATATTAGCATATGCCAATTATTCTGTTAGAAGACAGTATTTGTAGCTTGGGATTGAACTGTGGCATCCTTGGTGCTTCTAGGTTTGGCTGTTTTCTTGCAGATATCCATTTTAGACAATATCTTTAGTGCTAGCCAAGTAAGTGCTGAAAACATTATCAAGTTAGATAATGAAACACTTGCAAGAAAACAACCAAACTCGAAGTATCAAGGACTCCATTCTTTCATTCCAGAGAACAATTTCACAATCCTCTATTATTTTAATTATCACTAGTTGAAAGTTGTTTGCTGCTGCCCATAGTCAAGAAAAAAAAAGAAGTTGCTTTGGACAAACTTATAACAATAATCTAGACAGTGTTAAGATTAGTGGATCTTTGAATTTTTGACTACTGAACTCTGAATCAATATCAACCCCGTGTGAGAGATCCTTGCTTCTCTCTGAGCTTGCTTGTTTTCTTGCAGACTTTTCGTTATCTTAATTAGGCAAAATCATCATTGCTAGTAAGGAGCTCTGTTTGCTGTCAGTTTATATTCTGGTGTCTTGCCTGTGGGAGTGGGCTTCTTTGGTTGGGCTGTTTACTAATGGGTCTTTGGCAGTTTCTTCATTGGCATAGTGCTTATTTGATTGTTGGTCTGAAGGTGACCTTGGAGTTAATCTATGTTAAATTGAGTGCTGATTATTGGTGGAGAAGTGCTAGAGTCTATTCATACATTATGGACAGTTCAATGGTGATGTTAAAAATACAGGTATTACTTGTTTATTGATAGAGATCTCAGCAAAAGATAGATCATTGTTTTTTCTCTACGGACTATGGAGTTACAAAAATAATATTATATTGGAGACTGAAAGTCATGGGTGTCAAACTGCTGGCCCATGGGCCAGATGTGTCACATGAAGCCATGCCCACTGCATTGCCGGCAGTGGCAAAACCAGCCTGATACATTGGGTGACATCACGTGACGTTGCGAGTTTGACATGCCTGCTGTAAGTGAATGAGAAGACTGTTAATTTAATTTGTGGAGCAGGAGTTTGATCTGTTCAGAATTATCTTATATGGCATAATATAGAATACTAGTTTTGATACACTTTTCTGTTAAAAACATAATAAAGAGTTTACAGCATCAATACTTTAGAGAAGAAGGATATCAGAGTAAATTCAACAGTAGATATAAATATTCAGAATATACAAGGATGGAATTTTAAGTTTATAAAGAAATAATGTTCAAGATTTCACCTTAGGTCAAAGAAAGGTTAAAAAAAGGACCAAGAGTCTCTTTTAAGAGACTATTCAATAATAGAAGGCCATCTGAAGAAGCTCATCCTATCACCAAAAAGAAAGAGAAAAACGTTGAGATACAGTGAACTACTGGTACATTAAATCCAGCTAATCATAAGTGCCAATTTTTGTCCAGATAATTATCTTCTTACTCTTTCTGTCAACTTATTTTCTTGGCATAGCCAATTAAAAGATTCCCAGCTGAGAAGATTCTCTGCCACAGATTTTGGAGAAACATTTTTAGTTGAGAGAGTGATGAAAAATAGAGAAATCCATTTTTCAGTGTAAACTATCTTCAGATATTTAACCAATAATTCTGCCCCATTTGGTATAAGTGGAAAATGCCACAGCCACTAGCATTCTCACATGGGATCATTATCCGATATGAAATAAATGTCAGAGAAAGCTGGCTCTTTTTTTTTCTTCCCATAAAATCAATTTAAGGATTTCAAAGAAGGAGATACACATTTCATGAAGATGGTCAACTATCAGCAGTTCTTCATCATAAAAAACTTAGATTAATAGTGTGCACTAATTTAGTTTACTTGGGAGATTTGCTAACATTTCTTTCTCTTGTTCTTTTTGGACTATTCCTTCTGAATTCCTTTTGGTAATAGGCTACTTCAGGTTATAATCCAACTGAATTCTGTTATGCTTGGTTTCTGTCCTAGTGGTCTATGCCTCATCCCCCAATTTATCATTAGCTGCAGATTAAAACAATTTTACAGATCATTAAAGAGGTTATGAAATAAAAATGGATCCATTCTAGATCTCCAAAGTGCCACCTATACAATCCTTCCCAAATGACAGTAATTTATTCATCAGTATCCTTTATAAACGTCCTTCACCAGTTTTCAGTTACATTTCATGAAATATCATCAAAAGATTATGTATAATGATAGCTTGTGTAACGCAAAATTGAAAAGACAGATGCTTCCAAAAATTATTCTCATTCAATGTTCCCCTTGCATTTAAGAGTTGGATATTACTCATCCATCATTTTCCCCAAATGATATTAAGATGTAGGGAAGATTTTAAGTAAAAGATCTACAGTAAAATCTGAAAATAAAGCAGAATAAAACGGGAAAAATAAAAAAGAAGCATAAAAGATTAACAGAGCTGCTCCTTATTATTAGAAAATAGATATTGAGAAGGTGTTAAAACATGCAATGTGTAGAATTTAAATTCACCTTGGCAAAGTCCATATTTCAAGTATGTTTCGATAAAAGATAATTACAGTACAGTGCTACCACTTTGCATTAATCTTCAGATGCATGTTAGCTATATGCTTGGCAGTAGTGGCACTACGTGATGAACCACATGGCTTGACAACTGTCGGGGTGTGGGAGGCCTGGCTGCAGCGGTCCTACTGGTAAGGTAAGTGGGTTTGGAGCACGTAGGGCAGCTTCACTCCTCACCCCTTAGAATAGTGGTGCAATGCACCAAATGGCATCCAGCCACAAGTGGTGGCAAGCAACTGTTGAAGAACTCAAGCAGCGGTGCAACAGGTGTTGGGGTGTGGGAGGCCTGGCTGTGGTGGTCCTAAGGTAAGACACCCCCCCAAAATAAGATCTAGTGTCTCTTTTGGAGGCAAAAAATATATAAGAGTGGGTCTTATTTTCAGAGAAACATGGTAGATAGACAGACAGACAGACAGACAGACAGACAGACAGACAGACAGACAGACAGACAGATAGATAGGAATTTATTGTGAAGGAAAAAAAATAAACAAAACCAGCAACCAATAATAAAGAATTCTACATAGAATCAAAACAATTAACCTAGTTAAACCAATAATCTTTTTAAATAAGGTGTTGAGCTTCAAAAACAAGGTTTGAGTTACATTATCTGGATCTCCAGCTTAAATTGTTAGGCTGGCCTGTGCTCCTCCTCTTCCTATTTTGTGTACTCTCAGGTTTGGCTTATGATCACACAGTTGCAGGCCTGGTCAATAAACACAGTCCAATTTCCTTCAGCAAAACACTTAGGCACAACTGGATCTTTGGAATATAGGTAGACCCACGAGAGAGAGAGAGGGGGGGTCCTTCTCAATTAGTCTGCCTGCCAGGCCAGCCAAAGGATGGAAACCACCAAGTTTGGATCTGAAGCTGAAAGAGTGGAAGAGCTTCAGAATCCCTTTTATTCTCCAACATCCTTGCTTTGTTGATTCACAAAACTGGCAGATAGTCTTGCCTTGTTGATTTTCAAGCCTGGTAGCTTTTTTTTTTTTTCTTCTCACATTGGTTTAATTTATTCTTAATTCTTCAGATTTCACACTTTTAAAAATACAATTTTCCAATTAAAAAGCAACATGTAAACATTTAACTTTTGGTGAAAAGATATATACAAAGATGCAAGAGAAACTGCATACAAAAAGATGTACAGATAAGCATTTAAACTTTGTCCATTCAAAATGAACACAAATTTCCATATTAGGAAAAAACATTCAAACTCAGTGGGGTGGGAAGGTGTCCGTGTGCTCAGGCCCAACTTCTTTTGTCTGGTTTAGATGTCATTTTTTGTTTCTTTAATGACTTGGTTCCTTCTTAACTGTAGTATCTAGGCAAGATTCCAATCCTTTAGACAAGATTTCTACCTTTTGTCCACGGTGCCTACCCATTTGCTTCATCTTAAGTGTACCTTAAGTTACCCTCCTCCTCCTCCTCCTCCTCCTCCTCCTCCTCCTCCTCCTCCTTTCTCAGTTTCAAAGAGTATGGAAGAAACACCAAGCTAAATCTTTTGGGGGGGAAATGTGTATTGCTTTGTCAGCATTTCACCTCTAATACCACATATCTAATAATAAAATAAAAAAATTCTACTGAACTCACCTTTTAATGATACTTCAGTAAATGATAGAGGCACCGATCAGTTATCACCAGTTATGCCACTCAATAAACAATTGTATGGAGGAAATGTTTGTTGTTTATTTGGAAAACAAAATATAATTTTCCCTTTTTCTGCAAGACAGTATAGGATCTATTTAATAGAAGTTTTGTTTGTGGAAGTATGCCTTCAAGTCATGTTGATCCTGGTGATTGCCTGGATCAGTTTCTTGATAAGATTTCAGAAATGGTTTGCCATTGCCTCTTTCCTAGGGCTAAGAGGAAGTAACTGGCCCAACGTCACCCAGCTCGTTTTGTACCCAAGGTGGCAATAGAAATTATGCTCTAATTTCTAGTGTGGTGCCCTAACCAGTATATCAAACTGGCTGTAATATTAATATTAGAATAGTTTTTTGATTGGGATATTTTCTTTACTGATTATACTGATATTTGTTTCTTAGAACAATCAGTCATAATATCCTTAACTGATCTTTTTAAGTCACATGAAAATAATTGGCATAACTGTTTTAAACACTATTATATCCATTTTTACAGTTCTTCCTAACAGAAGAGTCTAAAGCAGTAAAATATAGCAACTATGTTTATGGTAATTACCTATTAATATGAGATAATTTTACTCTCTTATGTTTTATACCTGTTTTAGAATATTTATAATATTCTGTGACATAAAAGCTGTTCATTCCAGAGATAGAATACCTTTTCCTTTGCTTTTCCTGTTTTTCATTATTCTTTCAGTAAAGTAATCTGAAACTACTATAAAAATAAGGTTATATATTTTCTCCTTAGAGATTAAATAGATATTAATAAACACTTAGAACAGATTGTATTTCTTTTTTTCATATAATTTCAAGAACATGGAGTTCAAACTGTTCATAAAGTTTTAAAAATCAGAATTAATTAGAAGTTTTTCTTTTCAAATTACAATTGTTAAATCTGTGGGTTAAAAACATTGCGAGGAAACGAATGGTGTAACAGCAAGTCTTCTTTATTGATTACTCCAACACACAGCAACAGAAAAAATGGCACACAGGCCTTTTATAGTGTCCTTGCAAAAGCCAGCACCAGCCAATGAATGCAAAGCTGTTTTTGTGCCTTGTGCATGCGTGCAAGGCTAAAGACAGGCCAGTCTGGTTCCGGGCAGCCTTGTTGTTTGCCTGGGACCCTTTGCAACATTTCTGAGCCTGCTGAATGATGCAGCAGGCTCAGGAAATAACACCCCTCCCCCCTGGATGAAACAATAGTACCCTTATTGTTATAGCAGCACACAGGTACATGTGTTCAGTTGACTGTATGTTATTGTGAAGCACAAGATGCCTGCACACAGGCAGAGCAATCTTACATTTGTAATTATACAAAAAATACAACAAAATAATACACTGAATTGTAACATCATTCACCTGAGTGTTTATTCTGCATTTGCTTAAGAACTAGCAAGATTCCCTTGGCTTGACAGAAACCTCACATAGTCCTTAAGATGTTTGGGTGGACCCTTGGCCTCCTGTGACCTTCTTATGGCTGGTGTGTGTGTCTGACCTGCCAGCTCGCCTGCCAAGCTAGGCAGACCAGCTGCTGACTGGCTGGATCCTCCAAATCCAAGCCAGGGTTCCTTGGTGGGGTGGAATTCCCCAAGTCCAGTGGTCGGGTGGAATTCCCCAAGTCCACAATGGACTCCTCTTGGGAGCACTGTCCCTCGAGCCCAAGACCAGCAGCTGGAATGGCCTGAGTGGTGACTGTGCCCCAATAACCCATGGCCCCCGTGTATGTGCCGGAGGTGCCAGAGTCAGGAGCCGCCTCCATGGCAAACCCCCTTTCTGGAGACTCCCTGTCTGGAGCAATAGCTGAAGTGTGTGAATGCCCCCTTTCTGCCTCTGGAACATATGTGGCAGTGTGTGAAGAATCTCTAGAGTGGGAAGACTGTGGTCCAGAATTATGATTATGGTCCTCCCCCCCCCGAGAGCAGAGCCAGGAGCAGAAGCGTTGCTGGGAAGTCTCCAGCGCAGTTGGTCTATGTGATGTCAGATGATGCACCCATCTTCCAAGGCCACTTCGTATGACAGCAGCCCAGCGACCTTGCATACCACTGCTGTGACCCAGAGATGTCCAAGTCCATAGTTCCTTGTCCAGACTGGATCACCCACCTATAGTCTCCTAGATGCCCGTGGCTGTGACACCTGTGAAGCCACCCAGTTTGGGTGCAACCTGTCCAGTTTCGTGATGAGGCGGCGACCCCAGCGGAGTTCTGCCTGGTTGTTTCCTGTGGCTGTGCAAGGTGTGGTGCATTGTGAAAGAAGGAAATCAGCTAACCTGTGATGCCAGCTGCCATAAGTGAGTCTTTTGAGGGTATCTTTGGTGGTACGCACCATCCTCTCTGCCTGGCTGTTGGAAGATGGATGAAATGGTGCTGAAGTTGCATGACAGATCAAGTTGGCCTGTAGAAAACCTGAAACTTAGAAGAAGTAAATTGGGGGCCATTGTCTGAGATCAGGACATCTGGAAGTCCATGGGAGGCGAAGATTCCTCTCAACCTGGATGGTCCTAGCAGTAGTAGTGGAGGAAACAGGTACAACCTCTAGCCACTTGGAATGGCTGTCAACGAGGACAAGGAAGAATTGTCCCTGAAAGAGCCCAGCATAATCTATATGTACCCTTGACCATGGGGCTTGTGTCTCCTCCCACCTGTGTACAGGGGCCTGAGGCATTTTAGGCCATGATTGTTGGCACACTTGGCACCTGTGAACCTGGGCCTCTATGTCTTTATCGAGCCCAGGCCACTAGAGATGGCTGTGGGCAAGCACTTTTATCTGGACTATACCCGGATGTCCCTCATGCAGAGAGATCAAGACTCTAGTCCTCAATGAGGCTGAGATGACTACCGTGCTACCCCATAAAAGGCATCCTTTGAAAGTGGAAAGCTCATGCTTCCTTTTCAAGAAGCTTTGAAATTCAGTACCTGGACACGTGTCAGGCCATCCTGACAACACCCATGTCAGCACACTTGTAAGCGTGTGATCAGTGGCAGTTTCTGCAGCCATGTCCCTAGCATTGAGGGGAGATTCAGGCAACTCCTGAATAGAGAGAATGTTCAAGTTTATAGTAGCACTGGGTGGGGAAGAAATCTGGATCTACAGAGCTATAATGTCTATTCCATTCTGTTATTAAGTAATGAGCTTTTGGTAAGAGAGAATTGGTGCTTTAATTCTTTCTTCATATATTGTACTCCTTAGCAAAGTAGAATCTGCAGTCTAGGGGGAAGATTCTCACTGTGTAAAATAGTTACATTGTTTATGTCAGTTGTGTATTTGAGAACCTGAAAAAAAATGCACCCCTTGTGCTTTGATAGCTCTCAGTGATTTCAAATTTCCAAGTTGTCAGAAGAGGGCAATTTGCAGAAAAAGAAAGCAACTGAGGAATTCTATAAATAAGAACGGAAATATTGCAGAGAAAGAAGAGAGCAGTGTCTCTAAATATATCTTTATAGCCAATTTTATTTTTGTTTTGAAAAAGAGCATCAAGCATCTATGGAGATGGGCATTCCTGTCTGGGACCTCTGAATACCTTGCCATTATGACGCAGGCAGAGTTTGATAAAGCAGCTGAAGAAGTTAAGAAACTGAAGTCCCGTTCGAGGAGTTTCCTGCCGAAGACTGGGCTGGGTTAGATGAAGATGAAGATGCACATGTGTGGGAAGATAATTGGGATGATGATAATGTGGAAGATGATTTCTCTAACCAGTTAAGAGCGGAACTGGAAAAGCATTGCTACAAGATGGAAACTACATAGCTTCTAATGGTGTTTCAATTTGTGTAATATATGAAATAGAAGATGGATTGACAGCTGCCTGTTCCTATCCTATTTTTTTTCTGTTTTCTATAAATAAATGTTGAAACTATGTTATAAAAAAAAAGAAAGAAACTGAAGTCCCCACCATCAGATCAGGAATTGCTGGATCTCTACAGCCACTTTAAGCAAGTTACAGTTGGAAATGTAAATACAGAACGCCCTGGAATGTTTGATTTAAAAGGCAAAGCCAAGTGGGACGCTTGGAGTAAATTAAAAGGTATGTCCAAAGAAGATGCAATCAAAATATATATAGCCAAAGTTAATGAGCTGAAGGACAAATATGGAATGCAATGAACTCCTGCCTGAAGGGAATATGCTTTACTAACAATGTGATTACTTAAATTGTATAGTACACAATACTGTCAACAGTGCCAAACATTTGCCACTTCTGAATAGCAGTGTAAATTTTCTTCTAATGGTTTATAGAATAAAAATACCCAGTCAGTGTTCAACTGATTGGTAACAATAAAAAAAAAGTGTCTATGGAGATGCTCAGTCATCCTGGTCATGGTTGTCCTAAAGGTGCTTTTTCAACAGGCAGCTGGACTTTCAGGAAAGTCCAGTTGCCTCTTGCAAAAGCACCTTTGGGATAGAGCATCAGGTACATTTTCCTTATGAATTGAATTTGTTTTAATTGATCTGCCCATATTCACACAGCTCAGACAAAAGTACAAAGCTGTCATGGGTTCTTTTTTTCAAATTGTACCCAACTGGATTGATCAAGACTCAAGAGAGACACAAAAGCACTGAATCCTGGATGTGGGGGTTTCTTTAGATCTCCCTATAAGAGTTGAGGAGATGTTTTATTCTGTGAAAACCAACACATGGCACTAGCAATAGCGGTTACTTATATGCTGCTTCAGCCCTCTCTAAGCAGTTTACAGAATCAGCATCTTGTCCCCAAAAATGTAGGTCCTCATTTTACCAACTTTGGAAGGAGAGAAGGCTGAATCAAACTTGAGCCAGGCAGGATCGAACCCCTGGCAGTTGGCAGAGTTAGCGTGCAATACTGCATGCTAACCACAGCGCCACCACACCATTCACATAAAAGAGATATGTGACTGCTTCCTATATGCTGTCCTATTGCTATCTCTAAACTATTGCTATCATTGCTATTAAATATGTCAAATACTATATACTATTTCTATTCAATATAGTAAACTCTATTACTATTATCTATTACTCTATTGCAATTAAACACATGCTATGGTGTATATAATTACTGATATGCATCAATGTTTCTTTCTTAAGCCTTTTCTGTCTTAAGTCCCCCTCTCTGAGAATTCTTCTTTTTTCTATTAATGGCCAATATGTAAAGCTCTTGCACCTTTTATTGCCTTGTGTTTTGTCTTGCTGTGCCTCTATACTTCTTTTCTTCCCTATTGGGCAATCTACAGTACACAGGAAGGAAAAACACCTTTTTTGTTTGACTCCTCCACTCAGTTTGCTGGTGGCTGCAGACTTCTAAAACATGCTTCTTCTCCATTTTCCTCCATCTCTTCCCACACTTGTGTCAAGGGTGCAGCTTTATTGGCAACTCTGCCCTACTGATGTTGGGAACAAGGGTGAAATGGAAGGAGAGGAAGAAAGCACAGGTGCCTGCAATTTTGTCAAGCAGCTTTCTTTTCTACAAATCCACAAATGGAAAAGAGGGGTGATTTGGATTGCTATTCCACATCACTTGTTTTTTGTTGTTTTTTTTTAAAAGAAAACAGTTCATCCCAGGAGGTACATCCCAGGTTTTTGTGCCTCAATTATTAATAAAGAAAACAGAATTTTGTAAAAACAACACTTCATCAATAAACAAATCCTTTGTGATGCCAGGTAGAGAATCATAGAGGTTATATTCTAAACTCCAATATTCATTCATAGCTCTTTGTTAAGGAATCAACAATACAATTTTTTAGCAAACAATATCCACAGTGAACAACATTTAGGTTCTTTTTCTCAGGAGTTTCTACAGGTTTTTTTTAATTGATTGATTGGTTGTACAGATGATGGTGAAGTCTGCTCCTCCTAGTGGTGCTGGATGCTGCCCACCCACCACCTAAATACAGACCAAACTGACATCAGGCTCAGGTAAAAAGCTGGTCAGTTGGGTTTTTTGTTGCAACCAATGGATCTCAAGCACATCCATCAAAATGCAAAAATGAATACATGACCTTGATGTTGTGTTTGATCTCATAAGATTGTCTTTATTGATCCAAAAAGTGGACCCTGCACCTGAAGGAATAATGTTAGGAGGAGGAGGAGGAGGAGGAGGAGGAAGAGAAGAAGAAGAAGAAGAAGAAGAAGAAGAAGAAGAAGAAGAAGAAGAAGAAGAAGAAGAAGAAGAAGAAGAAGAAGAAGAAGAAGAAGAAGAAGAAGAAGAAGAAGAAGAAGAAGAAGAAGAAGAAGAAGAAGAAGAAGAAGAAGAAGAAGAAGAAGAAGAAGAAGAAGAAGAGGAGGAGGAGGAAGAGGAGGAGGAAGAAGAAGAGGAGGAGGAGATGATGGTGATGGTAATGATGGTGATGGATGATTATAGGTTTTATAGTCAGCCAAATGTATTTAGACTGGATTTGCCATTTTTATCAATCTATTCTTTTCCAAGGACCTGAAATTTGCAGCTTTTGTTTGTTAAAGGTTTCATCACAGGATGTAAACTGTTCCATGTAAAGCTGATTTATTATTATATGTGGGCAATCTATAGTTAGATTCATGGTCTCAGAATGGTGGAATAATAAGAATGATTAAGGTAGCATCAAAGAATATAGGCAGTTCCAAGCAAGGTGTTTTTTTTTAATAAAATGAGTGTTCAGGTCTGATAAATTAAATATTTTTGGTTATTGTGTAAGTACAACAACTCCAATCACAATTGGTATAACATCAGATTTCGTTTTCCATAAGTATTCAACTTTGATCTGCAAGCTCCAGTGTTTTGTAATATTTTTATTGCTTTTTCTTAATTGTAGCATCATCCAAAATAGCAACATCAATGAACCAGACCTTCTTCTTTTCAATTACTATTATATTGGGTATGTTGTGAATAAGATTCATCTGTTTGGATCTTAAAGTTCCATAAGATCTTTACCCACTCAGTTTTTATTGCATTCACATTCAAACCTTTAGCAACATATTTGTAGTCAGATTGTGAAATTTTGCTACAGTCACTCATGAAATAGTTAATTATTTCATTCTTTTTACCAAAAAGTTGATATTTACATGTTGAAGTTGTCCATCTTGTTCTTGAGCCACTAAAGTAAACCATTCAGTTTCCTTCTTTAACATTTTTTTATTTTAACCAACCCTATTTGGGCTTTTTAATCAGCATTTTCTTCTATATCCTTCATGTATTCATGTGCTTTTCCAATTAACAAATCAGTTTTCAATTATTTCTTTTCTATATTCATCCTTCATCTTTATTTTTTTCAAGACCTTTCCTTGGCTGACTTCCTTCAACAAGGTTTTTGACTTTTCTTAATGTAATCATTCATACCATGCTTTCCTTTCTCAGTTTCTTTCATTTGTACTGGTAGGAGTTGCCTGTCCCTTCAGCTTTTGGCAAATCACTTTTTTGATACAAAGCATGATACACTGTCTTTGTTTGCTTGTAGGCTTGTTAGTTTGTTTGTTTGTCTTCCAGCCAAGTTATTAAGTTTCATTTGGTTCCAGTTAATTATTCTGGCTTTATATTGAATAACAGGGAGTGCTTAGGTGTTAATCGCTTTAATGATGTCTCTACCATTTAGTATTGATTTCAAAATTTTCTGAACTAATCTGATATATTTGATAGAAGTATTTTTATTGACTTGATTCTGTAATAAATTAGAAGCTTTCAAAATTCCTTTGTAGCCATCTTCTGGTGTTACTGCCTTTAATAGATCTTCATTGTTACGTTGTTGTCAAATTTCAAACACTCTGAATACAGCCATGTTTCTTCGTTTTCAGTTGCCACAGCAATGGGAGGGGGGGAGATGCATTCTTATAGTCAGTCAAAACAATACCTTTCTTGTGGGAACCAAGGTCAAGCAGCCTAGTGTTTGGCTGGCTGGAGCTACCTTTAGAGAGCCTGCCAAAGGTGTTAATTGGGGATTGTGATTTATGACACACTAAGGGGTGGGGAGTTCAACTTTTACTTTGTAACATTTGGGGGGGGAAACTTTCAGTCTTGGTTTTACCTTTGTTCGTGCTGATGTTATGTAGCCATTAAAAGTGTTCCTTGAGGAAAGCAATTGCCTCAGAGTTCTTATTTTTACTGGTCTCATCTATCGGAACCATGACAGCTGTATTCCATCATCTTCAACAATTTTGTTTGCCTTTATGGCTACAGTTGCATATTTGTCTTCCAAATAACATTCCAATATCTTTACTGAATTATTTTGTGCTTTTTAATAAGGAATCTAGTTCAGCTTTTGTTTTTCCAAATAATTTTAAATCAACCACATGGAGTAAATGCAAACCTTTTATTCCTTTATTTGGCCAAATGTCCACAGTTTGCCTTGTTCAAAAATATTGCCAATGGGGCCATTGATAATATAAAGGGTAAAGGTATCAGGAAAAGATACCTTGATAATATAAAGGGTAAAGGTATCAGGAAAAGAAAAGAATGGTGAATCTAATGTAAGCTCTCTATTTTAAAAAATAATTATAGCATCCTTGACAGATATTCTGTTTAAAAGCCCCCAGCAGCAGTAAACCTACCATCACCTAAAGCATTATGTTCCACCATCCAGTAGTTTCTCCCAACCCTTAATCAAAAATCTTTCCTGCTATTTTCATCCATTGCTTCAAATCTTGCCCTCTAGAGCAACAATAAAAATCCTCAACTCTTTGTCACCTGCATAACAACTCTTTACATATTCAAAGAACTCCTCTTAATATGCTCTTCTTCAGGCTAAGAATACCAGCTCTTTCAGACATTTGTCACTGTGTTTGGTTTCCAGAACCTTCATCATTCAGGTTGCTTTTCTGAGCACACAGATGTTCTAATTTTTCAGTATTTTTCTTAATACGGTGCATTTTTTTTATTTTGGGAGATAGACTCCAAATGAAGAAAAACTATTAATATGCATCAACTTCTGGGAATGATAGAGAGTAAAGAAAAACTGTATTTGCTTCTAATCATCACTAGGTAGAAATCTGTTTGTTAAAATGCAAAGTATCCAGTTTGAATCAGCAATGACTACATTATAGTAAGGCATTTTTTATTATTATTCTGAAAATAGGACTTCAGTAATAGAAGTTCAAAGCATAAAGTCGCACATCACTTCCCAATCAACTAATAAGGCCAATTTTGCCTTAACTCTTAGACCTATGCAAGAATCCAAATTATAGCATACCAAAACCTTTTGATAAATATACTTAAGAAAATAGAATTCTGCTGCCAACAGCTTTATATTGACAAGCCTTTTCTTAATTCACTTTCTTGTAATTTAAATATTCCAAGGACAGAGGGCAGATTTTAACCTTCCAAGCAACGTCTTTTACAAATAGGAGGGCTATTATATTCTCAAAAATAAATATAGCCATTCCCTCAAACTTCTCATTTCAAACTTCTCATTCTTAATCCATCTTGAAGATTTTCTTAATCCATCTTGAAAGGTAATGTGTAGGACCTAGGATTTGAAACAGAACAATGAAGAATAGAATTCTTATTTCCCATGATTTGGTATCTGTACTTCTGCCAATATAGGGTAAAATTACTCTTGTATTTTGGCAGCTACATTATACTGCACTAAAAATTATCTTTTAAAACATCAGGTGGGACAGATAACTTGGTATGCACAAGGGTGATATCTAGAAGAATATTAACAGTGGGATGACATTCTGGAATATGATTCACTGAATACCATTTCACCATTTGATTCACTGAATACCATTTTGTAATTCTCTATAGGTAGGGTTTTAAAAATTATAATAGTATATTGCTGTAAGAGATCAACAGAAACATTGTGTACTCTTAGTTCAAGATTAGAACCTACAGGTTACAGGAAAAGGTTTAGTCTAGTCTAATGAAAAGATGGACTACGGGAGACATGATAGCAGTGTTCTAATATCTAAAGGACCGCCATAAAGAAGAGGCACTTATTGTCCAAAGCTCCTGAAGTCAGAACAAGAAGCAATGGATGGAAACTAACCAAGGACAGAAGGAACTTAGAAGTAATGAGAAACGGTGAGAGCAATGGCCTTCAGAAATTGGGTTGCTCCATCACTGGAGGCTTTAAAAAACAGGCTGGATAACCATTTATCTGAAATGGTATAAGGTCTCTTGTTCAAGCAGGGGATTGAGCTAGAAGATTTCCAAGGTCCCTTCCAACTTTATTATTCTATGTACTATGTTCTAGGTCTACACCAATCCTTGGTAAATTGTTTTTAAAAATCAGTCCAACTTATATCACAGTCAACTGCTATTTCATTTAGGATATATTCTGATACTGTATCTTAGTTGGGTGCTGGTTGACAAAGGAAAAAATGGAAAATATGAATAACAATAATAGATAAGCTTTAATATTTTTAATTTTTGATTGTTTAACCCCAAGATGGTGATGATTTATGGTGCTGGATGAGGAGGACAATTGTTTGTAAGCTCCACACAGTGCTAATTTTATTTGCCTTTTTTCCTTTGCTTTCCTGAACTGTTTATTTTATTTCATTATATCTTTGATTTATTCTATCTCTCTTTATTTCTATAATTTCCTGTATTTATCCTACTAACCAGCTACTCTGTCTGCTGCAATGGGCAAGAAATAAAGATTTAAAACCAGACCTGCAACCCTGAAATCAGTGAAGGGAATAAAACAGTTTAAAATTAATGAGCTTCTCATTAAAGAGGCTGATACTGAAACTTAATCTCCAGGAATCCAACAAATTCAGTGAACAGATTTGAGATGATTTCCCAGCAATCTGCTGAAGCATCAGGCTCTTTTACCTTTTAATGATGATGACGGATCCCTATGGAGTGATAATTTTCAGGAAAAGATTGTGGCCAGTAAGTGTGGCACCCACCATGAAGATAGCATTTATACTTGTGGTTCTAATAAGCTTTTAGCTGATAAACTAAATAAGGATAAAGCTGTAAAATCTTCCTCAGATTTTTCTGGTTAAATATTATCTTTAAACGTGCAGCTCAAATTCAGCAATTAACAGTTATTTTTGTTAAAATTGACGATCTAAGTAAAACATTTCATCTCACAAATGCCCTCCAAGACAGTGAGCAATAATTTATAGTTGCATTCTTAATGAGGACACTGGTGGTATTGTGGGAATTTTGTGTTATAATGTATGGTTTGCTGGTGGAACTCTTCAGTATAAAACTTCAAACCAAGAAGCTAAAATAATTATAAACTTGTTATGTGTTTGTCATCTGTTTATTATGACAAGGACTTGCTTTTCATTTTATTTATAATGAAATGTGTTTCCAGCATTAAAGGCTGCAAGATATATTTTCAAGTTGTTAAGGGAAATGTATAGTTTAGCTCCTTCTCATGATTCATTGAGTAATTAACTAGTGAATTCATTCATTCATTCATTCATTCTTTTTCTTTCTTTTCCTTTTCCTTTCTTAGTTTCTTCTTTACATGCTCTAATACAGTGGTTCTCAAACTTTTTCAGGTTGAGACCCCACTTGCGCCGCCCATGCGTGCCATGACCCTGACCTGGGCGCGTGCGCGCGATGAAAATAAATAAATAAATAAATAACAACATGGCGGACCGCGACGGGCCGATCCGCGCATGCGCATGCGACGGGCCAATCTGCGCATGCGCGTACGACGGGCCGATCTGCGCATGCGTGTGTGACAGGCCGATCTGCGCATGCGCAGAACTGGCGGGCCAGCCGGCTCCAGACCAGGCCGGCCTCGCCTCCCACCGCTGCCTCAGAGACTCCAGCAGGCACACCGAGGAGCGGTCCGGAGCACGCGGGCGTAAAGCTGCCTCCTTCCCCCTCCGCTCTGCCACGTCCCAGGCCCGGCCTCCTCCTCGCCCTCTGGCAGCTGGCCAAGTGGTCGGGGTAGCCGGACCTCGAGGCGGGCCCACACTTCACCGAGACCGGCCCGGCTGTGGTGAGAGGCGCCCGACGGCCCAAGAGAAGCGAAAGGCGCCCGGCGGCCACCTCCGGCCCCCAAGTCCATGCTCTGGACTGGCGTCCAGGTCGCAGCGCTCCGCCTGCCAGGCTCGTCCGGGACTCCCGCGCCTTCCGCAGGGCCGGCAGCGGCCGCAGGTAGGTAGGCGGGCGGCAGGACTGGGGAGCCCCCCCGGGCCAGCTCGCTCTCGGCGCCAGTCCCGCTCAGGTCAGGCCGGACAGCCGGGCGGGGGGCGTCTGGCCAGGCTCCACAGCTCCCTCCCCAGCTCGGCCTCCCCCCACGCCCGGCAGGGACTCACCAGGTAGTTCATCTTGCCGATTCGCTGGCTGGGCCCCATACCGCCTGCTTCGGCTGCCGCCGCCGAGCAAGGGAGGGAGGGAGGGAGCGAGCAGGGCTGAGCCAGAGCCAGGCAGGCAGGCAGGAAGCCCCTGCACGCCTGGCCACACCTCCGCGATGCCTGGGAGGAGGAAGGGGAGCTGGAGCCCCACCGCCCCCATTGGCCGCCACAGAGAAAAGGGGGCGGTGCTGGCGAGGGCCGGCCGGGGAGGAGGGCGAGTAGAGGAGCGCAGACTTGGGGGCCGGAGGCAGCCGCCGGGCACCTTCCGCTTCTCTCGGGCCGCCCGGCACCTCTCGCCACAGCCGGGCCGGTCTCAGTGAAGTGCGGGCCCGCCTCAAGGTCCGGCTGCCCCGACTGCTTGGCCGGCTGCCAGAGGGTGAGTTGGAGGCCGGCCTGGGACGAGGCGGAGCAGAGCAGGAAGGAGGCAGCTTTGCGCCCGCCTGCTCTGGACCGCTCCTCGGTGTGCCTGCCAGAGTCTCTGAGGCAGCGATGGGAGGCGAGTGGGCCATTTGCGCTGTGCATGCGCAGTTCGACCCGTTGTGCTGCGCATGCGTGGATCGGGTCATCGTGCGCGCCGCACATGCGTGGTTCAGCCCGTCGCGTGCACGCGACGGGCCGAACTGCGCATGCGCCGGCCGAAAAAAATGAAAAAAAAATGAAAAAAATGAAAAAAAAATGAAATGGAAAAAAATGGCAGACAGGGTCGTTTTGCGACCCCCGTGAAATGGTTGTTTGACCCCAAATGGGGTCGCGACCCATAGGTTGAGAACCGCTGCTCTAATAGGACTAAGCATTCTATCAACTAAGCTGTTTAATTCAATGGTGAAAAAGAGGAGGAGGAGGAGAAGCAGGAGGAGAAGTAGGAAGAGGAGGAGGAGCAGGAGGAGGAGGAGGAGGAGGAGGAGAAGAAGAAGAAGAAGAAGAAGAAGAAGAACAACAACAACAACAACAACAACAACAACAACAACAACAACAACAACTGCAGAATGCCATTGTATTCAGTTTGGACCAAATGCATTACAGGTGCCCAAAAATATGAATAATATTAGTTTTGCAATCTATTTTGACCATTCTAAATGTATGGTATTTTAAATTGACATTTAAAGAGCACTTCTAAGATTATTGGTTATTTGCATGGAATTTTGAATAATGAGATGGAATAGTAAAATGGTTAAAACTTTTCAAGAATATTAAGTGTTTCTTAGGACAGATGAATTAATTCAACAAAATAGCTTTTTCCATATTTAGGGATATCTCAGAATGTTCAGAAGCTGCCGATGGTCATCATCATACACTGAAAGTTACAATGATGGCAAATACATTTATACATAATAGAACATGTAGCTTATTATCCTGATTTAATTCAATATTTTCCATTTGTTTTGGGAAGAAGAATGGAGTTTACAATGCAGTGTTGAATATGTGGATTTCCTGGGGCTGAATTAACAAAGTGTTAATTGTAATAGCAATAACACTTAGATTTATATACTGCCCCGTAATGCTTTACAGCACTCTCTGGATGGTTTATAGTGTTAGTATATTGCCCCAACATCATTTTACTGACCTTGGAAAGATGATGTCTGAATCAACCTTGAGTCCCTTCAAGATCAAACTCCAGGCTGTGGAAAGAATTTGCCTGCACTACTGCATTCTAACCACTGCATCACCAGGCTTCTTTACAGGTCACAGGTCCTCTGATTTGAAGTCAGCAATTCCAGTTCATTTCATCTTGCTGAGCCTCAGGATCTCCAAGTTGTATCTTGACATTTCTACTTTGCTTTTCTTCATGATTTAACACACCAGTAATTTATATATCACCATCTGAATATTTTTGCAGCTGTAATCCAGCCATATCATAAGGATTACTGCTATGGGCATTTACCTTCTGTTCTTGCCCAAGAAGTTGTTTTTGCTTGTGAAGCTCATTTCACATGATCTACTTCTGGTTTTACATAGATGCAAATAGGGAATAAAACTGACCTCTGAGAAAAGTAATTACTCATTTACCACGAAAGAGGCTGGTAAACATATATTGTTTAACAGTGGCAAGACAACCAGCATATAGAGGAAAGAGCTGAGATCATTGCTCAAATTCTGTCAGTTGAAAAAAAAAAATCCCTTTTTTTATCCAGTGTATCCCGATCATCATAATATTACATCATACGAGCAGATAAATCAACAGGAGTGCCTAAGTCATTCTTTTTTTATCTTTTCTTGATCCAGGTGCATTCAGAACCATTCTGCCTATCTTATACTGGCACTGGTTCAGCTGGTCTGCAAGTAAGAAATAGTTAGGTGATTCAAAGGAGATCACTCATAATAGCATTGTAGAAATCTCTCTGAAGCTTTTAAACATGACTAGAAGAATAGTGATTGAAAAAGGCTGGAAAAATAGAATATAGAATCCTGCTCTTACCAACATTAGTTTCAATTCAGGATGACAGGAATCATCTTGAAAATCATTTTTCCAAAGGTATGCCCAACACTACTAAAATTTAGTTCAAAGACTATGAGCAAACAAGTTATCGGGGCTGGTTGAAACTGGTAAATTCTGAATATCAAATTGAACTTATCCTAAAACCTTTCCATCCAGTTATCAATAAGTACAAGACTTATTGCCTTAGGAGTATGATCTCAAGCTAAACCAAACAATACTATGATCTCAAGCTAAACCAAACAATACTAATAATATTATTTTTAAAGGAAGAAAACAAAAACTTTGGAGATACTGGAATTTTGAAATAACCTTTGTGGAATAACATTTTAAAATATAGATCAGCATTTGCTTCTTTCCCCTTGGCATTGAAAAAGCAGTTCCTTGTGAAATATTTCTAGAAAGACAGAGACTATATCTAAAAATATCAGATATAAATGGATGCTGTTTCCATAGCAGCAAAGCCTCTAGGTATTCCTTCAAAGTATCCATACCTGTTGTGACTAGAAAAGGTAGGAATAGGATTACTGTTGCACTAATGCATTTAGACAGCAATCTATATATACTTACCAGAAAGAAAACATGACTGAAATCAAGGGAATTTAATTTAGATTTGTATTTTTTCTTAACAGTAGTAGATTTAATATATATGAAATGAAGTGGTTTAACTTTACCTTGATAGAGGAAAACCCTAATAGAGGTTTTTATTATATTAAGTAAAATGTTTTATTTTACAGTATATCATTTAAAAGAACTGGAAGAACAAAAAAGAAACATGAAGAAAATGAACTTTCTCACATTGATCAACTAATCACAGATATTCTGCCATAGATGTCAGGGTAGTCATACTGAAGAAAAGGCTGGTTGAAAGGCTGGAGGTATAAAATGGAGGTTGAATCACATTCTTTACTTATATTTTTTTCTGTCATGATGGCTCTGACTTGGAGTAAGAGGAGGAGACCAACAATGAGTAGCCAGAACCAGCTCCAAAAGAACCAAAACACAATAAGCAACCAGCTAATGCACCACCACTGCTTCTCTGAGCAGCAGGCCAGTAATCATCAGACAATGATGGTCACTCTCTGAAAATGAGGGTGTGGAATTACTGCCCCCTCCCAACACAAGACCCTAGAACAGGGGTGTCAAGCTGCCAGGCCGTGGGCCAGATGCACCCACCACATTGCCGGCAATGGAAAAAAAGCCACAATATGTCGTGACATGTCACGTGACGTTGTGAGTTTGACACTCCTGCCCTAGAAGGTTGCAAAGAGAGTAGAGCATAACTGCTCACACAGGAGTCCTACCTCACTAAATAAGCTACACAAGGGCTACTTCTAGCTATCCATTGATGACAATCACCAGTTAACTCCCACTCCATGTGCCTTGATTCATGAACCTCACAACTCTTACTTTGAACCTGGATTGGTTGGTGATTCTGCTACAATCTCTGGCCTTTGGAATCTGCCTGACTATTCCCCTTTGTGTTGCTTTGGTTTGAAACTCTTGTAAAATAAATTTGCTGATCTTTGGGAAGAACGTGTTTCTATATTGCAAACTCATCTGTTTGCACGCCTCCTTTAGTAAAGAAAGAAAAAAAAATCTTGTCACAAATTTGTGTGCATGCTTGACTTGGACAGAATATTTTCTGGCAAATTTTCTTCTTCATGGTACAGGTTTCATGTATGTAACATTGGTGATAACTATGCATTTATTTTATTTATACACTTTTATTGTTTCCTATTCCTAGAAGGGCGGCATATAAGTTTAATAAATAATAATAATAATAATAATAATAATAATAATAATAATAATAATAATAATAATAATAATAATAATAATAATAATAATAATAATAATAATAATAATAATAATAATAATAATAATAATAATAATAATAAATATACTATCACTTTTGCTTTTTTCTCTGTTTTCCTCTGTCATTCTCTTTCCTATGCATAGTTCTCATTGAGCCATTCTAGCAATTTTTTAAAAAGATGTTTTGAAAACTTATTATAAATCTCAAGATTCCCAAGGTTTGTAATAGAGGAAGCTCATGGATTATACAAAGCTTCTCTTCCAGAGACACCATTTTGCACATATAAATATTTTTTCACACTCTCAATCATGTGGAACATACAATAATAATAAGAGTTTGCCCTCTTCTCAAAAAATCATCACTATACCCAACTAATAATAATAATAATAATAATAATAATAATAATAATAATAATAATAATAATAAAAGTTGGAAGGGGCCTTGGAGGTTATCGAGTCCAACCCCCTGCTCAGGGAGGAAACTCTACACCATTTTGGACAAATGGCTGTCCAGTCTCTTTTTAAAAACTTCCAGTGTTGGAGCATTCATCACTTCTGGAGGCAGGTTTTCCATTGGTTAATTGTTCTAACTGTCAGGAAGTTTTCCTTAGTTCTATGTTGCTTCTCTCCTTGATTAGTTTCCATCCATTGCTTCTTGTCCTGCCCTCAGATGCTTTGGAGAATAGCTTGACTCCCTCTTCTTTGTGGCAGCCCCTGAGACAGTGGAACACTGCTATCATGTCCCTCCTAGTCCTTCTCTTCGTTAAACTAGACATACCTAATTACAGCAACCATTCCTCATATGTTTTAGCCTCCAGTCCCCTAATCATCTTTGTTGCTTTTCTCTGTACTCTTTCTAGAGTCTCAGCATCTTTTTTACATCATAGTGTCCAAAACTGAGGCTTCTAGATAATTATTTCTCAACCATGACAACTTGAATTGCTAATTGCTTTGTGGCTGAATTCAAGATCCTGACAGTATAAAGTCTATATAAAGCCCTATAGGATATGGGACTTTGGAGAGCAACCTCTTTGGCCAGGATTAATCATCCATATTCCATAAGATCCATAGAAAAAAATATCTTATGAGTCCCAACTAATAAAGAATGTCATCTGAGGGGCCTAGGAGGAGAATGTTTTCTCTTTTGGTGTTTACCCTTTGGAATATCATTCCCCATAACTTGGATTGCCCCTGACCATACTTGCCCTTCAGAAAACTATGAATAGATGGTTTCATTTTCATGTTTAGGGATCTGATTGTGCTATGGAATCTATTAGTTGTCTGTATTAATTGTGATGCTTGAGTTGTACTCTCCTGCTGATTATGTTTTATGGTTTTAATTTGATTTTATCTTTCTCATTGTTTCATATTATGTTTATTCTGTTGTTGTTTTCATTATGAGAGCTGCCAAATGTCACAAATATAAGATGCGTGAGTATGTAAATTGAATAAACAAATAAACTAGCAAATACATAACAATAACAACAACCATCTTGCCTAATATTGGAATTATGTAAATCATGATATATGTAATCTGGGGATTGCTAGCATCTTTGCCTATACGTGGAAATGAACTTGAAAATGGGATATATATCTATCTATCTCAAGATAACATTGGTATATGAGTATGTATGTGTGTCTATAGGGCAAGATAACATTGGTGTATATGTGTATACACACACACACACACACACAGAGAGAGAGAGAGAGAGAGAGAGAGAGAGAGAGAGAGAGAGAGAGAGAGAGAGAGAGAGAGAGAGAGAGAGAGAGAGAATTTATTTTTAATGTATTTTTGAAATAAATTCTGAGTTCTCTGACATCTTCTTCCGCTTTGAAATACTGTATAGCTAGGTCAATTTCTCTGTATTTGTTGAGATGTGACAGTTATAATTAAGGTGATTTGGGCTACTTTTCTCCATATCTAGAGTTTTGATCCAGATCTTTAGCCAAAGATGCATAGTGCTTTCCTAACACTGTATTTTAGAAAAGGTATGATTTGCTTCTTGATTACACAAGGGGAGAAAATAAGAACAAAAATTCAAATAAAGGTAAGGGTAAATCCCTGATCTCAATGATAAGGTGAGACATGAATGTAGGAACACGTTAATGAAATATACCCATTATCTGGAAGAAGACTAATGCAGGAATAAGTCCTTTATAATAGAGATTACTGAGTGAAAATACTCTGGATCCAAGTAAAATGATCTGATGATTCATATTCTCTTTGAGATGAAGCAAGATGTCTTTTCTCCCCAACTTAATCAGAGTCCATAACTCCAAGACAGATTAAATGCCATAGCTCCAATCCCTAAAGGACCCTTCTTTTCTGATACTATATTTTCCATAAAAGGAAGTCATGCTCATACTAAAATAAGAATTCAACTAATTTCAGAAAGAAGTTATTAAAATTAAAACTGGGATACTGTTTATGCTTTCTGTTTTTCTTTTGAGATTTATATTCACCAATGGGACAGACTTCTTTGTGGAATATGTCATTTCATTATTTCATTATATAAATCAGTTTCCACAGCTGCTTAATATCATTTTTCCCTTGCAAGTGATGGCTCTCAAATGAATATATTCTAGCAAACAGCTTATAATAAATGGGGAAAATGATATGTGATGGGAAAATAATGCTAAATATTGACACATGGAACTGTATGAGTCACCAATCATTGGCAAGCACCACAATATTTCTGTCTGAGTTCACTTTGACTTACAAAGAAATAAAGTGCATTGCTTAATACCTGAGACAGAGAGATAGATTTATCTATTGAAAAAGTAATGGGGCCATCTATTAAGTTACTTTCTAGAAGTCTTTTGGAAACTGAAAGTGGTATATCACCTAATTTAGCCACAGCCAGTCAAGACTGCCATTCTATACTCCTATACCTTGGAATAATTTCTTAAACCATACAATGGAAATTACAACTGAATAAATAAAGACCATCACTGAAAATCTCTCTTCTCTACATTTCATCTTGCTATTTTGGGTCCATTACTAAATGCAGACACAGTGAAAAGTTCAAAATGAATATTAAGAATTATTAGGAAAAGGACTGAAAATAAAATTGGAACTATCATAAAGCTGTTACATGACTATTTGCCACTATCATATTTAAAGTACAACATGCAGATCTGTCATTCGGCTTTTAGAAATTTGTAAGTATTCTGATTGAGTGAAGTATTTTTTATATTATCTGAAACTAGTTGATGGCAATTAAAAACTCTAAACTACAATCTCATTCCCCTGAATCAGACCTATCTTGAAATTTTAAATCCTTCCTATTAAGGTTTTTTTCTGTATGTTTATATTTGTCTGGCATAATACCGTTCCATTTCTGCTTTCAGGACCTCCAGAGCTAGAAACAGCCCCATCACTCATTATAGTGTCTCATATATTTAGCAGTTTTAGCTGAATGATTCAAGGCTAAATGGTGGTTGATGCAGATATAAACAAGGACTCCTCATATTAAATTGTTGGGATGCTTTCTTAAAATGATTTTTATATTAGAATTTCAGCAGCAAAACTTGTCTTGTGGACTCAGGGATTTATACTTCTTTCCCACTTTGAGTTAATAGAGATTCTTCTTCATGTTCTCCATCAGTTCTCATTTAATTTAACAAGAGAACGTTTGCTTTAGAAATGTTTGCTTTCAAAGGAGAAAAAGTCAGTATGGGGTTCTTATGTTAATTTAGTACAAGCTGGTTTTTCTCCTGTCTTTCTTGTATAATTATTTTTATTACTTTATTCGATTTCTATGGCTGAACACCAAAATCAAACAAGTGACTTTGCTCTAATTACGGCATTCCATTGTTCTAGTATTCCATTGTTATAGTACATCTCAAAAACAGAATTGTGAAGGACTTCCTGTCCTTTTTCATTAATGGAAGCTCCTGTTGAGACCTTGGTAAAAGTTCAGAGAAGAGCAACTAAGATGATTCAAGGGCTGGAGACTAAAACATATGAAGAATGGCTGCAGGACTTGGGTTTGGCTAGTCTAAAGAAAAGAAGAAATAGGGGTGACATGATAGCAGTATTCCAGTATCTGAGAGGCTGCCACAAAGAAGAGGGGGTCAAACTATTCTCCAAAGCACCAGAGGGCAGTACAAGAAACAATGGTTGGAAACTGATCAAAGAGAAAAGCAACTTGAATTAAGGAGAAACTTCCTAACAATGAGGACAATTAACCAGTGGAACAGTTTGCCTTCAGAAACCGTGGGCGCTCCATCACTGGAGGTTTTTAAGAAAAGACTGGACAGTCACTTGTCTGAGATGGTATAGATTCTCCTGCTTGAGTGGGGGGCTGAACTAGAAGACCTCCAACCCTTCAGCTCTATTCTATTCTAATTCTGTCTCCACTAACAGGGAGTTCTGTCCTTGAAATACTATTGAATAAAACCTATTTCAAGGAATTTACCTACTTTCTCCACCCACTTGGTTGGATAGATAACTTTACAGAGATATTTTTATTTGTAGAAGATCAAGTGAAGCAGAAATGAAAATATTGCCAAGAAAACTGCAGGATCCTATCCAGGAAGTCACTAGGAGTAAAGGCTGAGTTAAACACACACAGAGAAAATGAAAATGTCTCATAGAGATTACATAAATATCTTCTTAAAATGTTGGGTAACTGCAGCTCAGCACTTTGAAATTTTCCCACCTACCTAGAAAAAAAGACAAGTAAGCTTCTATGGCAAAAAGAGCAGTTTAAAAGTTGGAAAAAGGAACATCAATTTACCTTTTGGCAAATAGGCATTTTGTGGTTGATCACAGCCATTGCAGAAGCCATTTTGTGAAGAGGTTAATCACCCTTCAAGCAGTTTTTGTTGTATACACCTATTTGGTGTCAGACCTCAAATGTCCCTCAAGCTTGTGAAAGAAATCTTCTTCTATCTGTAGCAGAATCACTACATCTTACGGAGGTGAACTTAAGATCTCTCTCTTAGATGCTTTGTTTTCCCAATTCTGGCTGCCTATGTGGCCAACCTTAATTATACTAATTTATGAAATAAATATGCTGCCTTACTCCCAGGGACTGGCTGGTTTACAATTATTACAAACATTTAAAAACAAAGAACAGCATAAAAACACAAAACCAACATTTTTAATAGGACTACTTTTAAGGCACTTTAGTTACTATTTATAGGCAGAGAAATTACCTGAGAGAACAATTAATCAGTGGAACTGTCTTGCTTTCAGAAGTTGCGAGTGCTCCACCACAGGAGGTTTTTAAGAAGAGATTGGGCAGGCATTTGTCTGAAATAGTAGAGGGTCTCCTGCTCAAGCAGGGAGTGGACTAGAACAGAGGTCTCCAATCTTTCCAGGCTCGCAGCCTGAGAGAAGGCAGCAGCTTCCAAATTAATGCATGCACACGCATGCACACAAACGGAGCCATGTGCTGGCACCGTGCGCATGTGTGAACGGCCATCACCCCCATGGTAGCTAGTGGCCTGTTCATGCATGTGCAAATGAGCCACACACACCCGCCCCATGCTAGTGGCCCCATTCATGCATGCACTAATGAGCCGTGCACACCCCCCTGGGGCAAGTGGCCCTGTTTGCACACATGAAAATGAGGCCTTGGGTGCTAGCACAAGTGGAAGGGAGTGCGCGCGCACACATGCACACACCAGCCAACCATTTCTGCGTCCCACTGGCCAAGAGCCCATGGCCTGGACTAGAAGACCTCCAAGGTCTCTTCCAACTCTGTTATTCTGTTAAATATGGTCTATTGGTCTGAAACCAACAAGCAAGCAAGCAAATATAGAGGAAATCTTAACTTGTTCCAAAATCACTGAAGTTGTGTACCTGAATGGCATTTAGTGTTGTACACATGGTAAATCTGGCATCAGGTTTGTCATCTGGTAGCTCAAGTCAAATCAAAATGAAAATTGAATTCCTAGTGTTTCATGGTGACAAATTACATTTCTGTTTTA
The DNA here is from genome assembly GCA_034064705.1 of Bothrops alternatus. Lineage (NCBI taxonomy): Eukaryota > Metazoa > Chordata > Lepidosauria > Squamata > Viperidae > Bothrops > Bothrops alternatus. Next base: position 5,669,944 of record JARGCV010000047.1, on the reverse strand, counting down.
TTAGGGGGAAAAGGAATAAAAGACAAAGTGCACATTGTAGGTTGTCATCTTTGTTCCTGTAAATTGCAGCATCCCCTCTCTGGGTAAAATTAAAAGGACACTGGAAAATTTTGATCCATTTTCTGTTTTCATTGTTATCGTTTGAAATAAAACACAACCTGGTAAATGAAGAGAGGCTGTGATTTTGATCAAAACAATGGGGCTAGAATGTAGTTGTGATACTTAACTCCTTTGTCCATTTTAAAATTTAAATTCCTACCCCCCTTTTTTTTAAAGAGTTCGTTTTTCAGACCTTAGAGTTTTGCTGAACTGTGTGCCAAAATCCACCCTACATTTTTTTTCCAAAAGCCTTGTTTCTCTACAAAAGAAGCTTCCATTTTTCTACTTTATTTTAGGATTGGTTATTAGAGACGAACTGGACCATTGCTCTACACTAAACCAATGAAGATGAGAGAGATCTTGTAAAAATGGAAAGATACAACCACACTAGACAGACAAAGAAACTCCCCCCACCTTCCAGACAGCTGAACAGAACTGTCATTGCATCATTAAATAAAGAATCATGATTCTGTCAATCAATTTGATTAGAACCCAGCCTTAATGACTTTTAATTCTAATCTCTTGGAGTTATAATTGCTTTTTCTTTTAAGCTTTGATCAATGCAACAAAGAGCCATTATTTGGTATGCAGCGAAGACCGTCATTCTACAGTTGCTAGCCAAATAATAGAAATAGCTTTCATATAATTGTAGAATAACATGCAATCAGAGGCATAGCTACCAAACCTCCAGCTGTGCTTTTCTCTCTGTGTGAAGGTGACTTCTGTCTCTATCGTATATGCTCATAAGAACACTGTTAATTGTCACAAAAGGTACTGGATGTTCAAATTTACTTTGGTGTATCCACAAAAGGAACCATGTGTGCTGGATTAGTTGATGCTTATAAGGATAGTCCCATGTAAAACACATCATTATTCATTTAGCCATGAAGATGAAAATAAAAGATTTGCAAAACAAAGAAAGGGTTGGGACAGAAATATGGAGAAGCTATTTAATTATTAATGTCCAATTTTGTACTAATGTGATTCTGATTAGTAGTCATTTTTTCCCTTACTATTTTTTTTTCCTCTCATTCGTATGGCTAAAACTGCTCAGCTGACAATTAAATATAGCTTCATCAAAGCACAAGAAATCTTACAGGTCATTTATGCAAGATCAGGGTAGATCAATGCATCATTACAACAGCTTGTCCCAAGCTGGTGTCTTCTGTAAGTGTTGCAGTTGCAACTCCCAGAATTCCTTGTCAGAATAGCTAAGGGAGATTTTTGCCCTGCAATTCTGGGAATTAAAAACTGAACACATGTTGAAGGCAGCAAGTTGAAGACGCTTGGTCTAACAGAAACTATTTTTGAAATATGTATTCATATCCATCATCCAAATACACTACATGATGTGTATTTAATTGATATTATTGATGAAGTGATGAAATACAAACGGTGAAGCCAGGCGGGATACCACTGTGGATAGCCAGCAGCCTATATGTCAAAATGTCAATTGCAAGAAACAGCAATCTATTTTTTTTTCTGCAGCTTCTGCAAGTAAATTCCCAAATGCCCTTTTTTTTTCTTCCTTTCTCTGATGCAGATGTTAAGCTACCAGCAACAACAAATCTTCTGGTAGTCAATCTCTTCCCTGTGGCTTAGCTAAATGTTTTACTTTTGGGGAGCAGGAGAAAGTAGCTTTGTCTTTTTATGAGTCTTATACAAAAGAAAGAAACGTATGATGTTCTGTTGCATGGAAAGAACATTCATCTGCATACCACCCACAGTTACTAAAAAGGCAGTATTTAAATTTGATAAATAGATAAACAAATAAGATAAAGCAAACATGTGTACCATTCTGCTTCATATTCCATTTCATGAAGACTTCAGGCAGGGACCATTAATATTACTTTGAGTGTTGGTAGAAAAGCAAATGAAAAAAAAATTAATTGACCTGATTCATATGTGATGATAATCACAAGTGGTTTTGATTGACTGGTTGGTTGGTTGGTTCTCAGAGGTGCAAGGACTATGTTCAGTGATATCACTGGAATGAAAAGGACCAAAATGTTTCCTTTCCCTTTTTCAGATCTTGTGTGTTGCTTTGACTTATCATAGGCAGACCTGATATGAGCTTGCAAAAATCTGGTCAGTCATTAGGTAGAGCAACGAAGGACCCAAAGTCCAACTTTTTGCAGACATCTAGTGATCCTACAATTTTTTGCAGCCAGATATTATTAAACAATAAATACTGATGTTTTAACCCCCTGCACCACTATATAATGCTGAAATGTTTTGTTATTTAGATTTGATATTTAGGTCAAAATGCTCAACAAACTCTAAACTGTGATTAACTGATTCTACAATTATTTTAACAATTCTAGATATATAACAGTAAGCCAAAGTTTATGATCATGGTTCGTGGAAGAAGTCAGGATCCTAGTTTGAATATAAAAAATGAACCCTAATAGTTTGTTCATATATTATACAAAACTAAAACGAAAACGAAAAACAGATCACAACATGTATGTGCAGGGCCACTGATTTGGGCTGGGAATAATCAAACTCTGCAGAAAATGCTTTCTAGTAACAAAAAATTGACAGAAAAAGGGAACTCAAGGTCACTCACACAAATTGAGCTGCATATGCGCACACACACACACACACACACACACACACACACACACATATGCCAACCAGTCACCGGGCCCAATTCCAAATAGCCCAATAGTGGGCCGCAGCCAAAAGGGTTAGGGACCCCTGGTTTAAAGTATGCTGTTTAAGATCCACATTGATTTTTAGAGAGGAAGACAGTGTGGCTTGATGGGCAAATACAGTAAAAAAAAATTGATAAAATAAATTATCAAGGAAATGTGTTCCATTGTTTTTGAGTAAGGACAAAGTGAATTCAAGTACAGCGATTCCTTACTCAACAGGGAAACTCTTCATATTAAGAAGAACTAAAAAATAAAATACAACTAAAACAGCAGTCCCCAAATTTTCTGGCTCTGAGTATCCATGGCAGCTAGGGGGAAGGGCATGATTTCACACATATTCCACTTGCACAAATGCAGTTTCATGCGTATAAACAAAGACACAAGCATTTACTTCAAATTTCATTTCCCAAACGCCCTGTAGGAGTTTTAATTGCCCTCTGGGACCATCAATAATGCATCTTCTTTAATGTTATTATGTGACTCAGGATACAAAGGAGAGAATTGTAAGGATAAAAAAAAAAACACTCTGGGATGGGAGGAAAGATTTTTAAGAGAGTTAATTTACCTGTATTGAAGAATCCGTGTTGCAGGCCATTTAGTCTTTTTTTAATAAGAGTTAAGGAGCCTCCAATGGCTTGTAGAAAATGTGAGTAGCATGACTGAAGAAATGCCACAAGCCAATACCAATGTTTCAATGTTCTCAATGTGGAAATGAGCCAATCATCACGGTCACTATAGAATGGTCATAGCTGTGCAAGACAAGTACTATATATTTAGTAAACAAAAAACAAAAACAAGACCCTATGCATTTCCAGGCAGATCTGGCAGAAAATAAACTACCTGAAATGTTGAAAAAATATTGCCTATGTCAGGGATGGGCAACCTTGGCTCTTTTATTACTCATGGACTTCAACTCCCAGAATTCCTGAGCCAGCTATGGGAGTTGAAGTCCATGAGTCATAAAAGAGCCAAGGTTGCCTACCCCTGGCCTATGTCTTTTATTTTTAAAAAATGCCATAAAGTGAAGAGAAAGCAACTCATGACAATTTTGGACATAGTCTACCCATAGAAGCAGACTTCATTGCTAACATCTTAATATTGTACTATTTTTTTATTCCCTTCTTCAAAACACCCCTTCAGTATTTTTATTGTCATGTTTTGCACCACCTTGCAGGCCTGTATATCTTTCCTCTACCTCAGTGGTTCTCAACCTTTTTCAGGCCGAGACCCCACCTGCGGCGCCCATGTGCGGCGCGACCCCGACATGCGCCGCGCATGCACAGCGTGACGGCCCTAACCGTGCATGCGCAGCGTGACGGGCCTAATCGCACATGCACGGTGTGTGCCCGATGGCCGGAACCATGCATGCGTGGTGTGACGGCCAAATCGTGCATGCGTGGCGCGCACGCAATGGCCTGAACTGCGCATGCACGGCACGACAGCCCGCACCACGCATGTGCGGCGCGACGGGCCAAATCGCGCACGTGCAGCACCCGTGCGACAGCCCGAACCACGCATGCACGGCATGACAGCCCAAACTGCGCATGCGCGGCGCGCGCACCACGGCCAAGGGGAAATGGGAAAAAAATGGTGGACTGCGGTGTTTGGTGACCCCCATGAAACGGTCATTTGACCCCAAATGGGGTCGCGACCCACAGGTTGAGAACCGCTGCTCTACCTCTTTACTCTCTTCTAGTGTCAAGTTTTTGAAATTGAGATTTTCAAATAGTTTGTATTAAAATATTTTACATGTTAAAAGTATAGTAAATGTGAAAGAAGAAAAGAAAGAAAAAGGAGGTAGAAAAAAAAGAAAAGGTGATAACAGAAAACAAGACAAGAAATGTAAAGAAATAGCTCTTCTTTTTCCTCTTGGCAATTATACGTACATCTCTAATCAACTCTGTCTCTAAGATTATAATTATAATTCATTTCTTTCCATAATCTATTCTTTCTAATCATCAGAACCATAAATCATAAAATAATTTTCTTTTTTCCACAAAAAAGTTCACAAGGGATTTCCAATAATTAATGAATGTCAACATTGAGAAATCATGAAATTCATTATTTATGTTATGTCTTGTAAAAATAAAACAGGATCTATTTCCTACAAGAAAATAATAATTCCAAAATCTTATTATAAAAGTTGATATATTCTAATGTTATCTGAATCCTCAATCCACTGTAACTTTCTAAGATCAAAATCTTATTTAGATTTTTGCTGTACATTTCAGATTCATTCAATTCTTAAGCTTATAATTAATTTTCCTTTTGTTCAGAATTAAAGACATACTCACCCAGCATTTTCAAAGTTGTCATTCCAAACATCTCCAGTAGCTTAGAAATAATTACTGAGCAATTTCTGAAAGTGATTAGGTGAGATTTGTAAATTTAGTGGCATTTAAGTCTGTGCTGTGGTTGGGAGCAAGATGCTTAATCTGATCATATTCAGGCACTCACATTCCCAACACTACTGTTCAGTTGGTTTCTCACAGGAGGTAGCCATGAAAGTGTGATTTTCCATCCTCTCCTTTTGCAAGAGAGGTTCCAATGAAGTGGTCTATTTAAGAGTCCCTTGGTCTTTGCCAGCATCATCAGCTCCAGTTTTGTAAAACCATCATCAGTTCCCCAAATCTCTCCTGAAAGTTGATGCACACTTCTATTCAGATTGATTTAATTTAATTTATTCAATTTAGGCCCTACCTATAATGATATGTATCTGACCTGTGGTTTGTCCTTAGACTTGCAAGATTCTGTTAATGTAACCTTAACATAAACTAGAATTAGTTCATCTATTTCTAATTGTGTTTCTTGTTGGCTTACCTGGGGGGACTGACAACAGCTGACAAAAAGAATAACAGAGTTGGAAGGGACCTTGGAGGTCATCTAGTCCAACTCCCTGCTCAGGCAGGAAGCCCTATGCCATTTCAGACAAATAGTTGTCCAGTCTCTTCTTAAAAACTTGTAGTGTTGGAGCATTCACAACTTCTGAAGACAGGTTGTTCCACAGATTAATTGTTTTCACTGTCAGGGAATTTCTCCTTAGTTCTAGGTTGCTTCTCTTCTTGATTAGTTTCCATCCATTGCTTCTTGTCCTGACTTCAGTTTCTTCATATTTATGAAGGATTTTTATTTAAGAGAAGAGTTGAGGGTAAGTGCAGCTAACATATGCATTATCCAGCATGGAGCCCAACATCTTAATCTGATGCCTGGGAGTCATCCAGATTTCCAATGAAATCTAATTTCCAGAGGTAGGTGCAGCAAAAAAAAGGCAGGCTCCTAGATTCTGATATATGACATTGTTTAATTGGAGTGATTTGGAGTATACCAACCTGGACTGAACTGGCTATGCTAATACCACAGGAAACAGGGGTAACCATATAGCCCTATACCATACAGAACTTTACAGATCATAACTAACACTTGAATCACATCAGGAAGCATACCAGTAACCAGTGCAACTTGTGAAGCAGAGGTGTCATGTGGACATATGAAGCAACCCATTGCTGCCTTGCATTCTAGACTATGAAAACTTCTAAGTGGTCTTCAAGGATAGCCCCATGTAGAGTATTTTGCAATAGTTGAGCCATGAGATGAATATGAAGACTTGAAGAACCTCTCAATGCACGTGTACACACAAATTTATCTAAATATACTTTTCATTCATATGTTGCATTTTCAGTTTTCATTTTCAAAAATATACACATTTTATATGGGCATTTTGTATTCTGCATATCTTATACACTTCTTTATGGCATATTTTTTATTTTTTTGTTTCTCTCTCTCTCTTTGTGAATGTTGTTGTGTATATTCACTGGAATATACAAATATTAAATATAAACTGGATGTGTTTTGTTCTAATTCTAGTATGAAACTTGCCATAATTTATATAGTAGGAATGCATGCATGCTTGTACTTAGGAAGAAGGCCTATGAGGGCAAATGCCATAATTTGCTTAATGACATCAAGACACGTATGATATTATTGTGACTTCTGTCTGATAGCTATAATCAGAAATGTCCACATAATAGGGCAGAAGGCACAAATCATGTATCATGATATCAGGTTGCAAAAAACATGCTTGTATTCTTCCATGATATTGGGATGCAAGTATGGAGTTGGGATGCAAGTATGGAGTTTTCAACATGATGTTGTCAACATTTTGATTTAATGTTGACTTGATGCAAACTCCTTTGCTTCAATCACTAAATGTAAGATCAGATTTATAGAATGCAAAGTAATGAATGCAAAGTAATGAATGGTAAAATTAGATGACCATTTCATCCCTACCAATACCAGCCCTGATATGATTTGAATTAGAGAAACAAAATCCAAAAGGGACATGCTTCAATTTGTATTTGTTATACAAGACTGGTCATCAAATTGATTTATTTGAAGCTGCTTTGAGATTCAATGTTCAATAGAAGATTGGTGCAAAGATTATAACTAAGGGGTATCAAGTTTCCTGCAGACAGAGGGAAATGAAAGGAGTGGGAATGCAGATCTCTTTCAGAGTATTAATTCAGTCTAATCACTTCAAGAATATCATTGGAATACCTTTTTGAAAAATCCTTCCTGCAGCTCTTTGAAGGCAAGCATGAGGAAATAATGATCCTATGAAATTGTATCCCTTCTCATCATTAGACTTTGTAGGAAGTTTGGTATGGGCATTCATGGATTTTACAGGGAGGTCTCATTTGTTTCAGATCTATGGCTTGGATTAGCACTGCCATGTTCTACTGGCATAAGGCTCATGGTTGGCCATATTCAAGATGGTGAGAAAGTGTGTGAATGTCAATAAATTAAATAAATCTGAGCTCGCCTACCTGAAAAGAACTCTAATTAGTAGAGTTTAATAAGCTGCTAAAATTCATTGGTTGGCTACTGATGTCAATGATAAGAGTCCACTGTATTACCCATCTCCATGTTGTCCAAGGAGCAAGTGACAACAATGCTGCAAAAAGATTTGAAAAGTTATGGAACACTTTGAAGTCACTTGTTTTGATTCACGGGATTGAAGGAGGTCCTGACTTTTATTTTTCAAATCTGCTTTGATGGGGAAATTCAGTCAGATGTTTGGCAAATCAAAGTATTCTTTCAAAACATTGCATAGCTATAGTACCCATATTAAAATGCCAGCAAAATAAAATCAGCTTTATTAAATTAAAAAGAAAAAAGAAAAAGAAAGATGTAGGGTACCATATGTGTACTGTATGTGGGTGTGAAAGAGAGAGAAAGACAGAGAGAGGGGGGAGAGGGAGGGAGAGGGAGGGAGGGAGGGAGGGAGAGAGAGAGAGAGAGAGAGAGAGAGAGAGAGAGAGAGAGAGAGAGAGAGAGAGAGAGAGAGAGAGATGGGCTTAACACAACAACAAAATACAATGTTTATAAAAGCAAGTCTTAGGCAAAATGTTTCAGAATATCGAAGAAAGTCCTCATAGTAACTTCCCATATTTCACATTATGTTATTTTTAACATTAAATGAAATGCTTATAGAAGATATCTTTTTAGTTAACAAACTGCTATGTACTATAAAAACTTAAAAGAATGATCTGGAACTTCACTTTTGCTCTAGTCTAGATACTGTTGTCCCCAACTCGGGTCTGAATCTGGTGCCAAAGCCAATGAAGAACACCAGACATGAGATGCAGGTTTTGTTTTCTTTTATTGAAGTGCTTCAGCAAAAGGGGTCCCAGTGAGCAAAATGCCAGGACTCAGAACAAAGGTTTAAGAAAGCTTTATACAATTTCACTAAAGCAGAAGGCAGGACAAGGTGGAATATATAAGAAATATCATCTAATAAACGTTTTAGTAATGATCTAACAATTGTCCTATTGGTTTCTATCCATCTCTATCCTAAACCTTGACTAATAAATGAGTTATGAGTTATCTAATACACATTCTATTTGCTCCAGGCCATGCCTATTCCTAACTTCTAACTGAGGTATGCAGGATGTCTAACTCTTTGTTACTGTTATCAGTCCTCTAACCATCTAGAATTGTTACAAGTGTTATACATGCATATTCTCTGTGAATAAATATTCTTTGTTCTTGCCAAACAGACTCCACAATTACAGGCATCCCAGTTTCCTTTCAAATGCATGCCATAGCCTTGTTTCCTTTTAGCAGACAGTCATCAATACTACCATATCATGACAATATAGTGTTGGAAAGGAATAAAGGAGAAAGCCCATGAAAAAATAAGACACCATCAGAAGATAGGATGTTGATACTGACTGTTTTTCCCTTTACTAATATTATTCAGAACAATTATCTAGCACTATGTAATATCAGTTTTCATTGACTTTGAACTAAGAACATTAGGTTTCAAAATTGATTTGAAAGAAGAAAATAATTTCAGTTAAATCCTCATGGGAATAGAGGAATATTTCTGCTCTTCTGCTCTATAAAATGGATTAGGATCCATGTATTTGTGTTAGTTTCCCATGAAACTCTTATGGGGTTTTCTGAGACTAGGAAATAAAGACTGTCAGGGAGAACTCAGATTATTGGAAAGACATGTAAATAAAAAAGAATCTTTCACTGCAGACTGGCCCTGCTTTCCCAACACTTTAAGAACTACCAACTAATTAATATAATTCTTTAGCAGATATGCTCCATCTTACAGAAAAGAAGGACAACAGATTGTTGGGGAAAGTGACCATTGATGGGTGTGAACTAACCCATCCATGCAACTAACTAGAATTAATCCAAGGTTAGTTTTCTAACCTTTACTATTAGAGGTAATAATGCTTACCAATGACTCCCATTCTCCATAACAAATAATAATGTTATTGATAGATTATATATTCATAGCTATTCCATCTGTTCCATTATGGGTCCTATTATAATATATTAATACTATACTGTACTGTACTGTGCTGTGCTGTGCTGTGCTGTGCTATGCTATGCTATGCTATGCTAAGATATGCTATGCTATGCTATGCTATGCTAAAAATAATATACTAATATTTTCCTTGTACTACACAGATATGACCAGGTATTTCTACCTAAGCTTAATTTCATTCAACATTTTCATCGCCATATATATTTGAAAGTATTGTGTTGCTGTTGTTTCTACTTTTATTGGGATAAAATAGTATCAAGCTATCCATTGCTTTCCTGAGGATATTTTCAGGATTTTCAGTTCTAATAAAGAAATGTGTTTTAAATGAATATTTCTGAAGTTAACTTTCTTTCAGATAATTTGATAATCCATTATCATAAAGGATTTTACCATCAAAATAAATATACTTTGAAATAAAACCTAGATAAATAAAACCTAGATAGCTGCAGCTTATACTAAATATTCTTGTCTACTTTATATAGCCAAGAAAATAAATTCTGCTTGATTACATTTTTCTCGAGATAATAATTAGATAATACATAGCCACATTGGGCCACTCCTCAATAAATAATTCATTTAGACAATATTGAAGGAGAGATGGGTTTGCTAATCTATTACTGAAAGCAGAATAGTATTCCAAAGTTTATCAATACCAAATTACTTTTAAATAGTTTATTAAACAACTGTATTCACTTTACTCTATTTAAGGTGCCCTTTAGAGAAAAATTCATTCAATAGCATTTGATTTTCAGATGTAAGCTACATAGATTGCTATGCTCTTTTATGTTTTGCTCTGCTATAGCATTACTGATTACTATTGGGGCTTAAGCTATTATAAAGGCATGCAAACTAAGATAGTTTCTTTAATATGCACTTGGTTTAATTGTTCCCAGCTTCAACAGGTTGTTTTCAGCCTTGAACTTTTTTATTGTAGCTTATAGTGTTGCTCTTCTTATCTTATCTTATCTTAACATCTGAAATGTTAATACTTCTTGAACTAGTATTTCGGGTGGAAGAAAAAGCTATGATGTAAGATAGTCATAAATGTTCTTCATAATTTATTTAAGTAGAATTAATACAATTCTGTACAATTTGCATTCTGAAAGCAAAATAATGTAAGTACATCCACTGTGTTTTATTCAAATGGTTGAATAAAACCATTTGAATAAAACACAGTTCAAATTCAGCAAAATGGAATTGGTCCATTGCAACAGAACTCAACAATTCAAATCAACTAAAACCATGGCCATCATACATTTACCCCCCTTTATTTTCAGATATGTTTTTCAATCACTTTGAAAGGTTGAAATATAAATCTAACTGATACTTAAAGTAGAGTCTCCCTTGGCCATTGAGAAACCTCCCCCATTAAACATTGAGTGTTTTTTCTCTGTGAGCCCTCTTGGCAACTAGATAATATTAGATTAGTCATTCTTTTTCCACTTGTGAAGATAATTATTGTGACAATAAAATAGATAGTGAAGGTCAAATATGCCACCCAATTGAAGAGTATGGTTAGTCATGTAAGAAATAAATAACATTTACTTAGATAGCAAAGAGATACTAGTTGGATCCATGGATGCATACTAAAGAATTTATATCAGGCTTGGCTAATTCAAATGTTTTGTATACCGGAGACTATTGCTATAAACTTTTCATTTCTTCTCTGTGAGGCCTAGTGCTTTCTGCAGATGGTTTCTGATTCAGACACTGACATTGTAAGGATCTAGGTGAATTACTTTAGCAATTGTTCCACTATAGGCCTATAAATTGGAAAGAAATGCCAAACATAAACAAACAAACAAAATTGTGCAGTTACAATATTGTCTATAAGAATATACGCCATGTACCCTCTCCCTTAATATGTGTCCCTTAACATGTGTCCCTTTGGATGAGGTGGATATAATAAAAATGTTTATTGTCACTTTTAATTCAAGCAACATATGTTTTTAACTTCTGTGCACCTTGATGAAGGAATTCTATGTTCTTTTGTTACTTCTATCCACATTACATGCAACACCAATGGCTATATGACTGACTTTTTTTTTACGCATAAAGCATCTGTCAGCTCCCAAGTGCATGTGGGATTATCTGTGAGAGAAAAAATAAAATGTGCCATGCATAGCAATAAAAGAAATCAAATTCCTCCAGTGTAATCTAATTCTTAGTAACATCTGCAGAGCAGTGTGTGAAATCCAACTCTATGCACAGTGGCTCATTAGGATATGACAGCATCAGCCACAAGAGTACTTGCCCAGTCCCCTAAGAGACTTGTAATAAGAGTAATGTTTACCAGCCATGCTCCAATGCCAACAGGTGTCAGCTACAATGAATTCCATCTCCCTGCAAATAAATATGTTCATGTGGAAAATACTTATTTTTTTCTCTATTCCCCCCCAAAAAAATTGTAATAACAAGGCATTTTAGGTAAGCATTTGAACAAAGGGCCATTCTCTGAAGATTTTCTCCTATAAATGCAAATTTTGCTAAATGTTTCGGAGGCCTATGGTAATTAACTGGGACTATCTTAGCAAAATTGCTAAAGCAAACTATTAAAGTAATGGATGAATTTTCTACTGAAGGTAACAATAGCAATAGCAATAGCTCTTAGACTTATATACCACTTCACAGTGCTTTACAGCCCTCTCTAAATGGCTTACAGAGTCAGCCTATGGCCCCCAACAACCTGGATCCTCATTTTACCGACCTCAGAAGGATGGAAGGCTGAGTCAATCTTGAGCCAGTGAGAACAGAACTGCTGAACTTCTGGCAGCTGATAGGCAGCAGAATTAGCCTGCAGTACTGCATTCTAACCACTGGGCCACCAGGTACAAAATGATGACAGCATTTAAAGATATTGGCAGTGATAGAAAGAGCATTTAGAATACCTACCTCACATCCAAGGTTTATAGCATAATTTCTAAGACTAGGTCTGGGTGATGGGTTATGGGTGTAACTAGTTATGAAATTTACATTTCTTCAAAATGGGGCTGAAGTGAGAATTCAAAGCGTAATGCAATTTGAGCTGAAATTTTAAACGTAACAAGAGTGATATCTTAAAACAATTCTTTAAAAGATTATGTCATAGGCTATTATAAAGAAAATTTTGGGACAGAATGGAAAGAAAATAGTAAGGAGGATATTAAACTTGCTAAATTTCATTGTTAGGTTTCATTGAAATAGTGCTTTAATTATTCCATCTGCACCTTGTTTAAGATATATAAGAGAAGATGAAGAACAGCAGAATAGTTAGTTGTGCAAATTGGGAGGCAGAGGAGGGGGGAGAAGGAGCAAGGGGAGGGGAGGAGCAGGGGGTGGGGGAAGAGGAGGAGGAGGAGGAGAAGAAGAAGAAAAAGAAGAAGAAGAAGAAGAAGAAGAAGAAGAAGAAGAAAGAAAGAAAGAAAGAAAGAAAGAAAGAAAGAAAGAAAGAAAGAAAGAAAGAAAGAAAGAAAGAAAGAAAGAAAGAAAGAAAGAATTCAGTGCCAAGGAATTAGCAGCTACGATTTCACATTTTTGTGTATATAAAAATTGAGAACCACTGTAAATATAAGTCATCAGAGAATTTCTACATTCTATGAAAATATTACATATCTACAGATATGATTTCCAGAGAATAAAGTCTCAGAGTATGAAATATTTCTGAGTAGGAATTGATAGAATTATATTGCTAACATAGGATTGCATCCTTTGTTTGTTTGTTTTGTTTAAAAAAATCCTACATTATTATCTGTATTATATTATATTTTCTTTTTTCCTTTCTTTTCAATTTGTTTTAGTTGTATTCAAAAAGAATTAAAATAAAAAAAAATTCAATAAATAAATAAATAATAAGAAAAAATGCACAAGGATGTTTTATTGATGTCATATTGATGTCATATTGTATGAATTTTGGAATTTGGAGCCTGTTTGAACCCCCTTGGCTTTGCTTCCAAATAAACATATCTAGGATCGGGTTATAAAGACCATAAGACAATTATTTAGAAAGACATTGCAGCTGAACCATGCTTAATCAGGGGACTGGAAAATACCAGGTACTTCATCTGTGTATCATAGGAAAATCAATATAGAACCTAATTAGAAAAATGAAAGGACATATTTGTGTTTTATTTGCTGGCAGGCAAAGCTCTCAGACTTTCAACAGACAAATGAATAATTAAAATGCTAGGAAAAAGATGAGTCTTGGCAATGTGACTTGAGATACATTTTAAACAAAGCAATCAAATCATATTTCCCACAGGAGCAGCCCATGATCACTGAAAAGAGATTATTATAAACAATTGAACAGAGATGTCAAGAAACTGCACCTGACAGACATTGGAATGAAATATATTTATGTTCATGTTTATATTTATAGCTATAGCTATACACTCACACCACACACACACACACACACACACACACATTGTTTCATGTTGGAAGGACGGAAATAAAATGTTTAGGATTAAAAACTGCACATTGATCCTTTTTATGTGTTTATAATTCTTTATATTGAGAGAAAGGATTATTCTACTTTGAAATGTAATTGCCTCATGGTGACTGTACTGCACATGCACACAAACACAAGCCAAAATTAGTATCAAAAGCAATTTGGAAGCTTGAAAAAGTTATATCTGAACAGATTTTCTAAATGGTAAGAGAGAAGTGACCAATCATAGAGTTAGTTTCATAGACCTGCTAGAAAGGTGGAAAACTGACAGCAAGCATATATTAAAAAAAAAAAAAAACTTCTCCCACAGATTGAATAGCTAGGCAAATTGATAATGGGACCAGCAGTTGCCTAGGCATTTTAAAGGAACATATGGCTTTACAGATCAAAGCCAACAGGTTAACATGCTAGCAAAATAATGTTTAGGATTATCCAATCAGATTAGATCTCTGTATGGAAAGGAAGGTCCTAGATCAGGGGTTTTCAAATTTGGCCTTTTTATGACTCATGGACTTCAACTCCCAGAATTCTGGGAGTTGAAGTCCATGAGTTATAAAAGGGCTGAGTTTGAAGACCCCTGTCCTAGATGTTGAAGCTGGTTTTAGAAAAGGCTCTGGAATAAGAATCATAGCTAATACATTCAAGTTAATGGAGAAAGCTAAAGAATGCCAGAAAGAAATCAATGTGTGTTTTATTGGTTATGGAAAGGTATTTGATTATACTGACTATAACAAGATAAGGAATGTGCTTAGAAAAATTGGAGTTCCAGAACATCTTATTGTCCTCACTGAAAAGCTACACTATATATAGGAGAAGAAGCCATAGAACAGATGGAACATGGTAAAATAGATTGGCTCCAGATCAATGTTCTGTTTTCGATGTAAAGGCATTGAGACGAGGCAGGAGTAACAACAGTCTTCTCTTTATTCAGATCACAACAGAATCAATACAAAATGGTGTGGATTCCTTTTATACTCCTTTTCAGGGACAGTGTCAGCCAATCAATGCAATGGATTCTCCCACCTTGCGCATGTGCAATAGGCTGGAGACAGCCTGTCTGGTCCCAGGCATCCATGTGGTCTGCCTGGGCCTCTCTGCAGCTTCCTACACCTGCTGAGTCACTCAGCAGGCCTAGGACATAACAATCAGTAAAGCAGACAAAGTTCTATGGATCAAAAGGATGGAACCACCCAGAACTAAGGAGAAATTTTCTGACAGTTCGAACAGTTAATCAGTGGAATGACTTGCCTCCAGAAGTTGTGAGTGCTCTAATACTGAGGGTTTTTAAAAAGAGATTGGTCAACCATTTGTCTAAAATGGCATAGGGCTTCCTGATTGAACAGGGGGTTGGACCAGATAACTTCCAAGATCCCTTCCAATTCTGATATTCTGTTATAACAAAATGTGAGAGCTCTGTGACAAAATCAGAGGGTTGAACACAGCAGGATAGCCCTTGATAAGAATAAATAAGATTTTTTTTCTGATTTTTTTTAAATCTTCCCGTTGCATTCAAGGTGTGAGAATAAAATTGGATTTGACAGCTGAGATTCAGCCACATTTTAAGTATTTAGTGGATTGCAAAAACTTTAAAATTGTTGGGTAACAGCAATTTCTTGTTCACAGTATTCTAAGTATTGGATCAAGGGTAATTCTATTTCTAAATTCTGTGTAACCTGGGCAGGTTTAAGTCTCTCACAATGAGTCATAGCACAAATCTAGCATTTTACTGCTATAAAAACAAGAGGCATATTTTCTACATCACCATTTTCCCTCTGTGACTAATCTATCTTTGTGGTATTGTATTACATACAATGGCTTCTGTCTTTTGCCGCCTCTCTTAATTAATCCAGAGTACTGCCAGCTAACCATAACTCTGATGCAACTAATTCTTGCCAGTGAAGAGACAGACACTTTTCCAGGAAGGTCTGAGCTTCATAAGCAGCTAGGCCAGCCCTCCTGACATTCTTGAAAACTCAGTGATCAAAATAAACAAAGTTACAAGGGAAAGTCAATGTTCATTCTTCTGAGTCCTGACCAGAAGAAGTCAAGCTTTGCCAGTATGTCCCATCCATCCTGGCAACCCCCAAGGCCAGTGTTTAGGAGCTAATCTTGCCAATTAGTTCTGCCATGCCAGAAAATCCAGAAACCAGAAGCTGGAAGGTGCAAGACATAATCTGGAAGCATGACAGCTCGTTTAAATACAGCTTTCAAAAGACTGCATTTTAAAATTGGAACAAGAACTGCTATTTTTGTCCCATTCAGCCAAGAAGGAGCTTTAGACATTTTGAGGTTATCATATTATAATTGAGGGAAAAGCCTTTTTTAAATTAAATCTTAAATCTCAGAGCAGCTTGAACTGAATCAGTCTCCCATCTAATCTTGGATCATAGTCTCAGAATTCCAATTCAGATCAAATCAGGGTTGACCCAACAGGCCTATTACTTTGCATATTGATGTTGCAGTTGCACACATAATTAATTGCAGGTCATTTCTGTGGAATTTGGTGCAATTTACCTTTAAATAATTATGGACAATGCTGGAAATATGTAATCTTATATATACTTAATATCTAGAAACAAAACTTCGTGATCACAATTTATTTTCTGATAAGAAAGGGCAACATTTTATTTTGCAATTGCAATCTCATGAATACTTGCAAGCCAAAGAGATACTTAAACTTATTTTCTTCTAATTAACATGCATAGACTCAGACTTTAAAACTATTACATTTTTAATTGACTGTTGCATAATAAAACATGAAATACATATATGATAAGGGAAAATGAGGTTCTACTTGTCAGCTTGCAGAGTTATCCAGAATCAAGCAGCATAAAAAATTTAAAATGAATAAATAAAAATATTATACCATCTATATATGGAATATCAGTTCCTTTTCTGAGTGTACTTTATGGAACTTAATTTTAAAAGAGAACATCTGTATATTGCAGAGTTCATAAAGTTTTTTCCTGTAGTCTGTGGAAGACTTAAACAAAACTTCCAATTACACCCTTGAATTTCTGTTTGTGCTTCCTTTCTTTTTTATTTATTTATTTAAGAAAAAAATAGTCTAATGATTTCTGGAGATGTTTTTACTAACCAAGTGTATGTAAGCAGGCAGCTCATATATCCAATTTCAACCTTATGGAAATTGAAGTGGTTGCAATCTCTAAAGTCCTCTAATTGGGGTTGATTGTAGAAAGGCCATATCAACTTTAAACACAGATGTCCTCTGACACAGCAATAATAGCACAGCAGAAGAGTCAGAGGGTAAATTCAATGCATGGCAAGAAAGGTACGATTGTACAAAACTATTTGTAACAGAAGGATATAGAATAGAACAACAGAGTTGGAAGGGACCTTGGAGGTCTTCTAGTCCAACCCCCTGCTCAGGCAGGAAACCTTATACCATTTCAGACAAATGGTTGTCCAGTCTTTTCTTTAAAACTTCCAGTGTTGGAGCATTCACAACTTCTGGAGGCAAATTGTTTCACTGATTAATTGTTTTGTCAGGAAGTTTCTTCTTAGTTCTAGGTTGCTTTTCTCCTTCTATCCATTTTTCTTGTCTTGCTTTTGGGAACTTTGGAGAATAGCTTGACTCCCTTTCTTTGTGACAACTCCTGAGATATTGGAACACTTCTATCATGTCACCCCTAGTCCTTCTTTTCATTAAACTAGACATACCCAATTCCAGCAACCGTTCCTTATATGTTTTAGCCTCCAGTTCCCTGACTATCTTTGATCATTGGTGATTGCCCAGAATTTCTCCCCCATTGAATCTTCAAAGTAACAAGATCTCAGGACTGGCTAATTTGTTTCATTTTGTTAATATTAATTAATGAAATAAATCCTATCCTCCTTTTTTACATATGTTCCTTCATATTATTGTATTTTAAGATAGTTTTTTTTCCCAAATGAATGACTTTCAGGGATGTTACACCTTCTAAATGTCTGCAAAATAGCATACACACTTGCAACACTTGCAATCTGACTGCCTGCACAGAACACCAGCTCATCTCCCCATTAAAGTGGTACCCACTGGTGGGATTCAGCCAGTTCGCACTGGTTCAGCAGAACCAGTAGCTAAATTTTGCTGAATTTAGAAAATTGGCTTAATGCACAGTGGTTCTGGAAGTCCAGTCTAGCCTCAGAGGTCTGGAGGAGGCCTCCCAGCCTAGAACGGCCCACCAGAAGTGTATGGATACCACTTCCGGAAGTCCGTTCTAGGCCTCAGAGGCCCATGCCTGCATCCAATAAGATAACCAGTTGTTCAGGTATTTGAATCCCACCACTGGTGGTACCTATCTATCTACTTGCATAGAACATGCTTTTGAATTGCTAGATGGGCAGAAGCTGAGATGAGTGGCAGGAGCTCACCTTGCCATGCAATGTTAGGGCTCAAACTACTGGAACTGAGACCATCTCCAGCATCATTAAGCCAGTGAGCCAACACACCTCTTTTTCAAGTTTGTAAGAATTAAAAAAAAGGCAGACAGACATTCAGTCAGGAGGAGCAAAAAGATTAAGTCTGTATTGTCACTATTTAAAACAAAAAAGTGAGAGGTGGTTACCCAATTCAGTTTAAATTATCTTTAATATAATGATTTTAGATTGTACCAGGTTCTCTATATACTTGTTTATATGGACCTGAAAATCAAGATGCTTATGATCTCCCAAATGGCTGCACAGTGTGTGAACTGATTCTTACATGGAATGGTTTGCAAACTGGCTTTATATTGCAAGATTATAATTATCCTTAGAGGAAGTCTATAAACTGATGATAACAAAACTAAAAATAAAGGAAGGAATACAAACAAATTTCACCATCTTTTTCTAGAGGCAAGCTATATTTATTCAAGGAGTTGCAAAAACTTTCTGAAATTTAACAAGGCCCACAATGAAATATGATTAAAAAGTTCATAATAATCAGCCTAATTGGTTTGCTCTTTTAAATTAGTGTTTCTTTATCCTTTTAGATACATCAACTTTAAGGCAAACTCACAATTACAAGTTAAAGGTGCTGTTGTCCTGTGTTCATGACAGCTTGTTTCTTAACCAGATTTAGGAAAAACTGGACTGAGACGATTGGCAACAGTTTGCAAAGTATGTGCAAAGTATGAGATGCTGACTATGTAGATAAGAAGATAGCCCTTAAGAAGATATGTAGCAAGCTTCATATATAACACACTTAGCCTAGGAAACTGGAAGTGGTGAAGAAGAAATTCAAAATTCCCTCACTTCGGTAAGAGAGAGAGAGTAAGAGAAACATGGCCAGATTTTTCAAGATTCTGTTATTATAGCCTATCATAAAAAGAACAGATTTCCAGTATTTCTTGTGATGTCTGTTTTCTGACCTGCTCTACCATGAAGACCTGATAGGTTATTGTGGCCTGTTTTGCCCTCCTACTTTTCTGACTCAAGAAAGTAGTGGCCAACTGATTACCTACTCCTGCTGTAAGAGATTGCACATGAAACTATCTTACAAAATGTTTCAGAGCCTTTAAGTAATTCATAGAAAATATAGTCTTTCACTATATTAGTTTAATAAATGATCATCAGCACAGACTACCATTCATATCCTGGCAGAATAAAAGTTATTGTCCTCCAGTGGAACCTTGTGAAGGCTGTGATTAATTATATGCTGTTAAATTGGTGTTGATGACTCTTAGTAACTACATAGATTTTCTCCATCATAATCAGTCCTTAACTTGGTCATTCAGTTCTTCTAATGGAGCATCCATCACCATTGTAATTAAATCTATCACCTTTCTGTTTGTTCTTTTCTTCTCCTCTTTCCTTCCACTTTTGCCAGTATTAGAGTTTCCTCCAGAGAGCTGGATCTTCCTCCAGAGAGCTGGATCTTCACATATCCAAAGTAGGATAATTTGAGCCTGGTCACTTGTGCCTGGAGTAAGAAGCCTGAGTTGATTTATTCAATGATCCATTTGTTTGTTTTTCTCTGCTGTGCATGGTATTCTCAGGAGACTTCTCCAACACCAATTTTCAAAAGCATCAATGTTCTTTTTATCTTCTGCAAAATGCAACCTTCTCTTTCAAAGAGTGTCACAGGGAATGCCGCTGGTTTTGATTATTTATGCTAGATGAATGAGTTTGTATGTTTGTAAAGAGAGGTTGGGAACTGATTAGCAAGCAATTGAAAACAAAGACCAAACTCTCCAAGTTGTAGAGAATCTGCTGAAGTTTATTTTTCCCATTCCTTATGCATTCAGACATGGGCTGAAAATTCTGAGGCCTCAGCTGCCCAGAACAAAAACTCAAAGTAGCACTCAACTGAAATATTTAAGTAAGCAAGCAAATGAGCCTGGTGGCAGTGAAGTTCACACCAACACTCTCAATAAACCTTCCAGCCCCAGCTGGGAGCATATAAGCTAGTCCTCACTGAATGGGCTCTGGACTCTTCCTTCCCTCTAATGAAGCTTTCCAGTGTAAAGAATCAGCTTTTCTCTCTGCTTGGGCAATAAACTGACCTTTCTTGCCACAGTTGTTAAATAATAATAATAATAGTAATAAATAATAATAATAATAGTAACAATAGTAATAATAATAATAATAATAATAATAATAATAATAATAATAATAATAATAATAATAATAATAATAATAATAATAATAATTGGAAGGGATCTTGGAAGTCATCTAGTCCAACTGCAGTGAATCACTGCAGTTGATAAATTAGTAACATGGTGTTAAATGAATCTGTTACAAAAGGTGATCACATGACCTTGGGACACACAAGGATCATAAATATGAACCAGTTGCCTAGCATCTGAATTTTGATCACCTGGTCATGGGGATGCTGTGAAGGTCATAATTGTAAAAAAAATGGCCATAAGTCATATTTTTCATTACTGTTGTAACCTTGAATGATCACTAAGTTGTAAGATGTAAGTTGTTGTAAGTCAAGGACTACCTGTATAGACTTTTCTTTATTATCATCTAGCTTCTACTATCTCCTTTCGTTCAGAGGAATCTTTGTTTAGCAAGAACTGAATCTTCATGCACTCATATTCTGTGTTTATGCACAAGGAGGCTAATGCTTTCCTGTCTGTCTGTCTGTTCCATTTAAATCAGGTTGTAAAAATCAACAGTCTGATTTCCCATATTTGTCGTTTAGTGTTGCAAATTTGATTAATTATGTGCCATCAAATAATTTTCAATTACTACAGACAACATAGGTAGTTTTTTCTCCATGATGATTTATCCCTAGCCTGTTTTTTATGCCTACTAATGATGCAGTCATTGCCATTGAGCTATACACTGTAACTGAGTTTATCCACCTTGCTATTGGTTATTCTCTTCTTTTTCCTTCCAATTTTCCTAGTATTACAGCCTGGATTTTTGCATAATGATTCTGAAGTAGGCTAATTTGATCCTGGTCATTGGTGCCTTGAGTGAGAATTCTGGGTTGGCTTGGATCCATTGGCTTGTTTTTTTGCTTGTCCACAGTATTCTCAAGTATCTTTTACAACACCAAATTCAAAGGCATAAATTCTCTTACTATCTCACTTTTTCAAATTCCAGCCTTTGCTTCTATAGATTGTCACAGGGAATACCATGGTTTGCACGATTTTGATCATTGAAGGTATAGATACATTATAGCATTTGACTATTTCTTGCAAGACCTTTGTATCTACTGTACAAAATGCTAATTTGTGGTGTGTTTCTTGTATGTGTTTCAGCTTAGCTTTCAATAACTTGGATTTACTGAGCTAATACCATAATTAGCCCCATGTTTTCATTTCCTGCTGTGTTTGGCATAGAGGAGCTGTGCTGCTTTACAAATTGTGCACAGCACCTCTAACACTTCCCTTAAAAAAGTATTACCAAGTTTTGCTGTTCATGATCAGAACCCATTTTCTCCAGAGATATGACATACTAGACATGTATAGATACATATGACACCAGTACCTACCATTCAAAAGAGACAGTCAAAAAGGAAACAAGGTCAAAACACTTCTTTGCCCAGAGAAACAAGAGGTTAACAAAAGCAACAACCAACCTGTAAATAACTCCCCAATGAAGGAAATATCAACTTAGCAAACAATCCAATGATAAACAGCAACCTAAGAATACTAAGGATGTGAGCCACCAAGTACATTCCCAGAAACACTGACAGGGTAAACCACCTGTATATAAACAGAGAGGAAACCCCTCGTCCTTCTACCCCTGATGTTGATAGTTGCGTAATGAAATGTCTGTAAGAAAATAACCAGCCTCAAAGAGTATCAAGGACTCCATATGACATACCCTTTAAAATGATGCCACACACAAATCTGCTCTCTGTGTTGAGTTATGTATGTGTGCACATAAGCACCCCTGCGTAACAGGCAATGGTAATATAACGAGAGGAATGATTAAAAATAAAATGAAAGAGCTGAATGCTTCAAAAACCTATAAGAAAACAAGTCAGGAGAAATAGATTCCTGCAATTAGATCATAAGGTTTCTTTTGGAAACCTTCCAAAGGAATCAGACCTCTTGGAGCTGAGTCTTTGAAGTTTAAATGTACCTGGAAGAAAGCCATATAGATGGTGACTTTATTCCTTATTCTGCAAGTAGGAGATTTTGCAGCAGCTGCAAGGAAATAAAGGTTATAATTGTAAATTCACCATAACCATCTTTTTTGTATTTAATTCCATTATATTTCAAGTTGGGTCTAGACCACAGACCAATTTAACATGCGTGAATCATATACATAATAAGCTCAGGGCACACATACTGGGAATTTTTATGGGCAATCTATCCCCCTTATCATACAAAGTCATTGCACGATAACATGATTGCTACAAGGATGACTTCACTGTTGATAGAATGAAATTACTTGTTTCCAAAGGTTCATTTTTGGTATGTTTTCTTCTAGACTTAATAGGAGTGGCTAAGCAGCTTATCATGCTAATCCCTAAGGCTAATTTGAGGCAATGGGAAATTCAATTGATGCAGCTGATTTTCTCTAATGCCGTTCCAAATTTAATGGTCACAGGTTTGCTTTTCAGATTGAGTCTTTATTTCAGGAAGCAGTCCTGCCAAACACTGACAGAGTGTGAGATTTGTATATTACTTTTCATAGTCATCAGATTCAAAAACAAGATGGTGTCAAAATCTGGAATTATAAAGAAGGTAGAAAAGATTCTAACACTCTGATTGTACAAGTTGTTGTTGCAGTTATTTTAAATTGAACATACAGGCCAACCGCAGAAGTTTTCAGATAATTATCACATTAATACCATGTGCTTTGACTTTTAGCTGCTGAATATGTAGTCAAACAGTATACTTATTAAAATATTGGATATTCAGAATAAGCTTTGTAGCTTCATCCAGGTTAAATGATTGACTGAAATTTGTTTGCAAAAGATTAGCTTGCAAGTCTGCAAGTTCAGAGAATCCCAGTATGTTCAGTTAGTTCTCAACTTACAATGATTCATTTAGTAACAATTCAAAGATACATCACTGAAAAAAGTGGCAAGCAATCCTCATATTTATGACCATCACAGCATCCCAATGATCACATGATCAAAATTGGGTACTTGGCAAACATCATGTATTTACAATGGTGGTAGGGTGCCAGGATCTTGTGATAGCCATTTGTGATCTTCCCAGCTGGTTTTCAACAAAGTCAATAAGGGAAGCTGGGTTTGCTTAATGACCACATGTTTCACTTAACAATTGCAGTGTTTCGCTTAATGATCATGGCAAAAAGGTTGTGAAATTGGGCAAGATTCACTAACAGGCATCTTGCTTAGCAATGGAAATTCTGGTCCCAGTTGTGCTAATAAGTCAAGGGCTACATGTATGTAGGTATGCATGTATGTTAAGGTTTATGTGACCAAGGAATATCAGGAGATGGCACAAAATAATCTGGATGAAAAAGTAGGTAGACTAAAGAGGTACTTAATAGAAGTTCTATTGCAATATAATTATGACACCGGAATTTAAGTAGCAGACAAGGATTAACATGTTTATCTCTTTAAATACATCCTTAGGTAATTGAATAAAATACAAGTCTGTGATGGAAGATTGGCCTCACAGGCAGCATGATGCCATTTAACAAGGGGTAGCTTAGGGAAGTGATTTTATTCTGTGCATTAGATAAATCTTTTATCTACGCATGAATATGGCCCATTCTCATTTACTGTTTTCTAGAGCAATTAATTGTTGCTGCTACAGCAACAAGGTACTTGTTTATACAATCTCTTGTATATGTATTGTGTTTGGTGAGTGTGATTTTGTTTATTTTTCCATTCTCCCCACCGATGCACTATAATGTTCTCAATGTGTCTGCAATCAATTTTACATACCTGCAAAATTCCAGTGAGATATATATTACAACTAAACCAACAATGCCCTTTTAATGAAAGTTTCAGGACCAGTTCATCATAAGCCATGGCATTTGCTTGAAGAAAAAAAAGGATCAGTGGATACAGATGCTGCCTTCTGTGGGTAATCTTTCTTTTCCCTTTTCTAACATGACCTATGGATACTTCAAGAGACACAGAGGCATTAAATGAATTAATAATTTTCAGAGTAGGTTTGCAGGACTGTAGATGATTATAGAAGCTATGGAAATTACTGAATGCCAAGTTGATATTTGGATAAAGACACTTTATACCATACTGTCCAATCTTAATCTATTCATATACAAGAATTGTTGTTTCCATCATACAGATTATATAGTTGAATATACCCATTAAGTCACCTGACTATGCACAGTCCCTCATGCAGTCAGTGTAATGGCTAAACCAATGAAATTAAGCCATGACATCTTTCTAGCGTAAAGTTATTTTTATGAACAGTCTCCCTAGTAAAGAGGTTCGAAGAAGAAACACACCAAGAAGGAACAGAACAGAGCTGGAAGGAACCTTGGAGGTCTTCTAGTCCAGCCCCCTGCTCAAGCAGGAGAAGTGACTGTCTAGTCCAGCGGTTCTCAACCTGTGGGTCGTGACCCTTTTGGGGGTCAAATGACTCTTTCATAGGGGTTGCCTAAGACCATCGGAAAACACATATTTCCGATGGTCTTAGGAACCGAGACACTGCTCTCTCTGTTGCAGCCTCACTCTCTTCCATCTTCTTTTCCTTCCCACCCCTCTGCAAGCTTGCAATACCCCTCAGGGCCTCACGTTGCCTCCCGGAGGACTCAGCTGTTTGGTGGCCAGAAGTTGGAGCCGCTCAGCTGTTGGTCTGGACGCCTGCGGAGCCGACCCGCACCTTGTCCTGACCCCTCCCCTGCCCGTTCATGTTGAGCCTGCGGGGGCTTGACAGGGAGAGAGGGAGGAAGGGATTCCTCCTCCTCTCCTAAGGTTCAAAGCAGGATCAGCTTCCCAAGGGCAATCCCAATTCATGTGTTTCTGCCATACTTCCTCGGCGCTCCCGGGAACGGGGCGGGCGGAAGAAAGCTTGGCTAGACTAGAGAAAGAAAAGCAATGGAGCCGTGAGCTAAGATCGCAGGCAGGCTGGGGAAGGGGGTAAAGAAGAGGGAAGGGATTGGGAGAGAGGAAACGCCAAGCTTGTCCTCGCCTCTCCCAAGAACCCCCTGCTCCACCTCACAGGAACACCTGGTTTCAGATTTACACCGTAAAAGTTTTTCTCGCTCAGAGGAGAGAGGAAAAACAATTGCAGAACACTTGGGAATCCCTTGCAAGGTGCCATGTACCTTGGTGCTTATTTCCTAACACCTTCCCCGAGGTCCACAGCTGATGGGCGCAGGAGTTCGGCGCTCCGCCGCCTCCCCTTTACCGTCTGCACCGGCCAAAGCGTTGCCGGATGTTCCAGCTGATGGGCGCAGGTCCGGAGGTCGCCAGCTGATGGGTGCAGGAGTTTGGCGCTCCGCCACCTCCCCTTCTTCCTCTGCACTGGCCAAAGCTTTGCCGGACGTTCCAGCTGACGGGCGCAGGTCCCGAGGTCGCCAGCTGACGGGCGCAGGAGTTTGGCACAGCGGCGGCCTCCCAGCCTCCTGCTTCTTTGGCTGGAGCAGTTGCCAGGGCTTGCATGCCCACCCGCCCTATCTGTAAAAGAAAAAGTCTGCCACCCAAG
This sequence comes from Bothrops alternatus, assembly GCA_034064705.1. NCBI lineage: Eukaryota > Metazoa > Chordata > Lepidosauria > Squamata > Viperidae > Bothrops > Bothrops alternatus. The sequence goes on along the minus strand of JARGCV010000047.1, from coordinate 5,643,877 downwards.
CATAACTTTTAAGGATTTTAAGGATCTTTGAGAGGGAGAGAGAAATAGAGAATGGGAGAGAAAGAGGGAAAGAGAACTAGAAAGAGGGAGAGAGAGAAAGAGGGAGAGAGAAGAGAGGGAGAGAGAGAGAGGAAGAGAGGAAGAGTAAGAGAGAGAAAGGGAGACAGAGAGAGAGAAAGAAAGGGAGAAAGGGAGAGAGAAAGAGAGACAGGGAGAGAGAAAGGGAGAGAGGGAAAGAGAAAGGGAGAGATAGAGAAAGAAAGGGAGAGAGGGAAAGAGAAAGGGAGAAACAGAGAAAGAGAGGGAGAGAAAGAAAGAAAGAGGGAGAGAGATTAAATTAGTAACATGATTGTTCAGTGAATATGGTTTCCCCACTACTTTGCTTGTCACAAGGTTGCAAAAGGTGATCACATGACCCTGAAATAATTTTATGGTTGGGGGTCACCACAACATGAGGAACAGTATTAAAGGGTCATGGCATTAGGAAGGTTGAGAACCACTGGTCTAGTCTCTTCTTAAAAACCTCCAGTGATGGAGCGCCCATGATTTCTGAAGGCAAACTGTTCCACTAGTTAATTGTCCTCATTATTAGGAAGTTTCTTCTTAATTCCAGGTTGCTTCTCTCTTTGATCAGCTTCCAACCATTGTTTCTTGTCCTGCCCTCTGGTGCTCTGAAGAATAATTTGACTCCCTCTTCTTTGTAACAGCCTCTCAAATATTGGAATACTGATATCATGTCACCCCCTACAAAGACTAGCTTTAATTTTATTGTAAAGTTACATTAAGAGAATCTTGCAAATCTAAATGTGCATTTGTCGCCCATTATCTTTACAGCTTAAAAAAACTAGAGAGAGTCCTTTCTGAGACATTTCCTACATCTACATTCCTTCTGCAGGCCAACCTGTCTCTTATCTGACAGTTCCCAGGGCTGTGGCTTGTCCCATATCTCCCAAGGTCATTTTCACATGCCATTTGAGCTATTCTGCAATGTTGCTGAAAAATTGACTGCTTTTGATTGATCTTGATTAGAGCCAATGGATACGTATTGATTGGCTGAGATATCTCCCTTCACATATGGCCCTGATATTAATGCTGAAGTTTAGGCACAATCAGAAAACAAATATCTTTGGAAATATTTGAGGAAAGTATATTGCTGACCCAAAACATTTTGAATGACACATTATTTATCAAATAAATTATATCAGAAAGTATTTAGAATCATGCCTTCTATATATAAGCAAAATATTTAATTAGAAGGCATTATGTTTATAAAATGCATTCTAAATATGCAATACATCTGTTTTGTGACAGACATGAAAGTATTAGTGGCAAACAACATCTTACACTATTTCTTTACTTTATTATCTTACATGAAAAATAATAATCATTTAAGAGTCAGGGAACAGATGGGAAGAGTTTCCACATTACACTTTCTTTTGAAATTTGCTATTTGTGGAAGCAATATTAAAGATAGGAAGTGTGAATACTAGATCAAAGCTGGCTCGGGGATGCTAGTAATGAAAGTCTTAGAATTAAACTTGCTGAGGTTGAGAAACTTTGGTCTAGAATATTGTCAGACTTATCCAAACCTAACCTTGTGGACTACAGAATACTCCTTTCAATTTAAAAGAGATCAGTTAAATCATGTTAAAGAAAGAATGTCAAACTCTGCAACAGCTTTCTCTGGGTCACAGAATATATGTGGGTATGTGGATATATGCAGTTTTGCGGGGTTATATTTATGTAGTATAGATTGGCGATGGTGACCCTTTGAGAGCTGTATACAACAAAATTTCATTTTAATATTTACTGTTTAGTATACATTTAAAGTGACAATAAAGTTGTTCTAATCTTATAATCAATATTCATATATTGCAAGATTATTCCAGGAAAATCTTAATCTCAGAAATTGGATTAGTTTATCATGAGCTGCATTTATCAACAGATAGATTAAACTTGAAGACAGCTAGTGTCTTTGATCTTAACTGAGTTTTGATTTAATGGCAAATATGCTAATTGTTGATTTAAGATACCAGATTAAAAGTCAGGAAAACAAGTTCTTATCCTGCTTTAGGCATGAGTGTTGTTTGGGTGACTTTGGGTCAATCACTTTCTCTCTGCATATGACATCAGGCTTAGGTGACAAGTCCTGTCACAACAAATGAGTCAAGTTCTGTATTTTCCCATCAACTCCTAGTTAGGCAGATAGGATGGACTCCATACTTACAGATGCAAGGCACATGTAGCAGTGAGTTGGCTTCCTCAAGTTATGGTCTACAATTATTAAAATTACAATTTTCACAAGTGGTATGTATATATACTTGTCTGGTCACTACCACTATGACTCTTTAAAGAGATATTTTCTTTCTGCACTTTGATGCAGGAGAAGGTGAGTAGGATTTTCCCTCTATTAGTCTTCTTACACTTCTATTGCTAGAAGGTCAGATGCATAGTAGGTTTTCTGCCAAAATGGGGCTATAAATTTCAGAAATAGATACAACTGTTTTGGTACAGATTAGGTTTAAGGAGCTAATTATTAATTCAAGATAATGGAAAGAAAAAGAAAAGAAAAGAGAAAAGGAAAGAAAGAATTGTTCCAATCAATTATCAGAATAAATGATAACAAGATCTTAATTTATAGCCTGCTCCCTATTTCTACAGGTATGTAATTCCTTTGGATAGTTTCTTAACTTGATGGGAGCCAGACCAGAGAAAGATAGTGTCTCTTTTGATGAAAGGCAAAGGCAAAATGCTTTTTTTAAAAGCTCATCTGAGAGAGCTTTTGCAGCTCTGAATTCAAGAACCCTAGAACTGATTTTGAAGACAGTATGCAGAGATTGAGAACAAAACATGAATGAAGCCTGGGAAGTGAAGGCATCAGAAAGAAACTTAAAGTGACTTCCATTTTTGCTCTTTTTTTAATAAGAAGGTGGGAAAAACTCCAACATGTTTTTAACATTCTATTATTATAGCCAATATTAATAGTGTAATTTTGGGGGTTTTTTTCTGGGGAGTCTGTTTCTTGACCTGGCCTCCTTCAACTATCATCCTGATTAGTTGCTTAATGGCTGAGTTGCCTGGACTTTTGTGGACATTACCTGCTATTTCATTGGTTGATTAACTTATTCTGAGAGCAGAAGCAAAGTCCTGCAGAAGATGGGGCCACTTTAGCAGTCTTCATTCCATTACCCCACTCTGGTACACTTCAGTTCAATGTGAAAAGGGATCAACCCCACTACTTTGAAATATTGTGTTCCTTGATCACCACATGCTTAACTGAGTCAGTAATGCATGATGGGCACAATAAAAATCAAGTAGCCAACTACCACTAACCATTGGGTGGTTCATTTGTTGAGTCTGTTCAATTAAACAGACTCAGGAATGCAATAATACAGATTCAATAATGGATTCAACTAATTTCTTTCAATCAATCATATCATGACCATCTTTGAAGAAAGAAGTGGAAAAAAGCTCTTCTGAAAAACCAAGTCTGTCCGTGATAGAGCCAATGCTAAGCTTAGGCAATGAATGTGCCTAAGAAGCATTGTGCCAGAACTTGCCTCCATTTCTGGCCAATGGCAAAAAATGCTATTAAATCTAATGAAAGACTCATTGGGTGCCAATCATTCCCAGGAAAAAAAATGGGTGGGAATTCTGTCCTCCCCAGATTATACTTTTGCTCAATTAATGTGATTCTTAACTGCTAGAACTTCTGGGAAGGTAATCTAGAAAGCAAGGAGTAGATCAAAACTATTGTTGTACAGCAACTTCATAACCTATTTGTAAGGAAAAGAGTGGCAGAACCTGGGGCAGAGTTAAAAGTGGGATCAGCCTAGAACAGGGGTGTCAAACTGCCGGCCCATGGGCCGGTTTCCTCATACCGAAGCCATGCCCACCCCAATGCAAAAAGAGTTGCAATACGTTGCAATACGTCACATAATGTGGTGAGTTTGACACCCATGGCCTAGAATATCCACATAACCACAAGCAAGCTAAATCCAACTATCCTAAATTCCATTGACCCTAATTTAACTCCTAGCAGGTGCTAACCATTAGTTGAGAAAGTTCCTGTGTTTAAAAGTGAGTAGCAATATATCAGCTTAATTGGATCTTCATGTGTGAACTGGATCCTTTGCTCCTGACACTTCACTGCTATTGTTTTATTTTTGAATAATATTTGTCAGGCTCTCCTCCCACCCCCCAAGAACCAAGAAAGACATGTGGAGTTACTTCTGAGTAGTCTCCTTTATTGTTCCTCATTTATAGACAGAAATCTTGTCAAACTGTGAATATACTGAATTGTGCCTTGATAAAATCACATTTGTAATATTGCACCCAGTTTTGGTTGCCATGATGTAAAAAAAAATGTTGAGACTCTAGAAAGAGTGCAGAGAAGACCACCCAAGGGATCTGGAGACTTAAAACATGAAGAATGGTTGCAGGAATTGATATGTCTAATTTAATAAAAAGGACATGGTAGCAGTCTTGCAATATCTAAGGGGCTGTCACAAAGATGAGAGGGTCAACTTATTCTCCAAACTATCTGGAAGTAGAACAAGAAGCAACAGATGGAAACTAATCAAGGACAAACCAATCTAGACTAAGAAGAAATTCCCTGACAAAACAACCATTGGAATGGCTTGCCTTCAGAAGCTGTTGATGCTTCAGCACCGGAGTTTTTTAAGAAGAGATTGGATTAACATTTGTCTGAAATGGTATAGGGTTTCCTGCCTGAGCAGAGGGTTGGACTAGAAGACCTCCAAGGTCCCTTCTAACTCCGTTGTTCTTTTATTCATGATCAAATTCCCCATGCTTTGTTGCCTCATTGCTTTTTGGAATGCAATCCCTTCCTCTTGGGAATCCAGAACAAATTGCACCAAAGTAGTATAATCTAAAAAAGGCATGTCAAACTCACGACGTCACATGACATCATGCAGCATATTGCGACAGTTTGACATGCCTGATCTAAAAGAAGAAATGAATTTACATTTCTGACACAAAAATCCTTTCCACTAATTTTGGATTTGCTATTCTGGCTGTAAGTAGTGGAAAAGATATTTTCCATGTGCTCAGAGATCCTTGAGGTAAGCAAGAGTATATACAACCAAATAATAGCTAGCAAACCGTATGCTTAATTATAAAGCACCGTTCTTAATGAGTCATCTATTACATATGCAGAACTGCCCCACCGGATTTAGGTCAGAGTGCTTAGCAATTAAAATAAAGCATATTGCAATATTTGAAACGGAAATCATGAATTTAGAAAACATGCTCAAGCACACCAGATACTAAAATGACATTGATTTTGCTATCTTTTGGAGAGTATTTAATGACTCATGAATATGCAAATTTCCTAAGCTCCAACACTCTGCCAGGTTCTCAAGTAAACAAAATGATTGGCCAGATTTTTCTGCTTTTCATGGAGGGAAGTGGTGTGGGAAATAGCATACCTAAAGCCACCGGGAAGATATGAATCAATTATACCGTTAAACCAAGAAAATGGATATCAGAGCAATAGTCTAGCTAAGGGGGCTATTTTATATGTTTATTTCCATTTGGATTGCAATCTATAATCCATATAAAATGTGTATTAGTTTGAATAGCATTGTAAGATTGCCAGGGTAGCTCGCATTTCATGAATGTCATATATCCATCAACATTAGATAAGTAATACCTGAAAGCTTAATTTCCAGTAAATATCTTCAGATTCCATTGAAAAGTTCAGTGCTTGATATGATAAATTAGTTTTATTCATGCTACTAGATCTGTAGTGGTATGTATGTATATGTATAGATATGGGTGGGTGGATAGACAGACAGACAGATGATAGATGGCTCGATGGATCGATGGATCGATGAATCGATGGATCGATGGATCGATGGATCGATGGATCGATGGATGGATAGATAGATAGATAGATAGATAGATAGATAGATAGATAGATAGATAGATAGATAGATAGATAGATAGAGGGCTTTTTTCTCATAGAACGCCCAGAACAGAGTTCCGGCACCCTTTTTAGATGGAACCTTGTAGGGTAGGCAAGGCGGGTTGTATGACATGTGCGAATTCCAGCACCTTTTTTTTTTTAGAAAAAAAAGCAATAGATAGATAGATAGATAGATAGATAGATAGATAGATAGATAGATAGATAGATAGATAGATAGATAGATAGATAGATATGTTATGTTATGTTATGTTATGATATATGATATATGATATATGATATGACATGACATGACATGACATGACACGACACGACACGACATGATATGATATGGATACATCCCTACAGATTTAGTAACTGCTCCTAGCATTACATTCTTCTGAACAGAGAGCTCAGATGTTGTTCCTGGGATCTGTTGGGATTATCTCCCAGTTTAGGAGTCACAGTCCCAACTGGTCCTATGATCACTGGGACCATTTTGGTCTTTATTTCTACATCCTCTCTAATTCCTCCTTCAGGTTCTGGTACTTCTCCAGTTTTTCATACTCCTTCTTCCTGATGTAGCTGTCACTTGGCACTGCTACATCTATCATTATCACTGTCTTCTAGTGCTTGTCTGCTACCACAATATCTGATTGATTGCATAGTATTTGCCTGTTCATCTGGATCTGGAGGTGTTCACTCTCAACCCATCTCTCATCTAAGCACCTTTAGTAAATAATGCTACATAGTGGTATTTAGTAAATAATGCTAATAGTAAATAAAGCAAAGCCATCCTCCAGTTAAAAATCACAACGAGTGATTTTGGCTGTTTGTGAAAAAAAGCTAATTTTGATTAGCATTTATCTGGGAAACTATCAGGAAGCCCTACAGTTGTAGATTATTAATTTATTATTTCAATTTGTATGGCTAGCTAATGATCATGCAATTCTGGCTACAAAAAGAAAATAAATCAGTAAAAACACATCCTGCTGGAAGCAGCTTAGATTCAAACCTAAGAACTGCGCTCACAAAAAAACCTGGTCTCATAAAATAATTTTCCTTCAATGGGGAAAGAATCAGATCTTCAAGTTTTTTTGTAAAGGCTCTTATGCTCAGGAGCATCTACATTTGGGGGGAATGTTCTATGGGGCAGATATAACAATAGAGAAGGCCCATCGTGTTTGGTCCCATTAAAGGACACTGCTTAATTCATGGGATCTGAAGCATGCCAACTGTGCAAGAGCTTATTAGATGAGCAGAAATAACTGGTGACAGATGGTTCTGCAAATATCCATGAACTGTATAATACAGGAATTTATAGGGGAACACTAGTACCTTAAATTTCACCAGGAAGCCTACAGGTAACCAGTGCGTCTAGAATAATGATGGTGTTTATGCAACCATAATCACTCATACCTCTGTATTAAATTTTAGCAAAATTAGCATCCAACCTAATTCTTTATTCAATTAGATTCAATTCTTGCTATCATGTATAATTTCCATGGCTAAAATACAGGTCTCCTGAATATAACATTTTTTAAAACTAGAGCCAAGGAAAATACAACAATATACTACTCATAAAAACATCCTATTAACAGTATAGAATAGGGGTGTCAAACTGCTGGCTCGTGGACCAGTTGCATCATACCGCGCCCACCCAGTTCCGGCAATGCAAAAAACACCACAATATGTTGTGACACATCATGTGACATGGCGAGTTTGACCCCTGTGGTATAGAACATGGAAGGAATTGTGAAACTGTGGGGATATTTTAGACCGCATCTAATTCTGAAAATGTTACAGTTACTAGTTTATTCTGTGTTAGCTTGCACCAAGTATAAGCTCCTGCAAGCTCTTTCTCTCTTACATTAATTTTAGTCAAAACCTAGTGGGAAGGAAGGAAGGAAGGAAGGAAGGAAGGAAGGAAGGAAGGAAGGAAGGAAGGAAGGAAGGAAGGAAGGAAGGAAGGAAGGAGTTTAAAAAGAAATAATTCTTCCTCAGGCATTCTTTTCTTTCATTCAAGCTTACTTTCACTACAGTGAATCTCAAATTCTTAAAAGATTCAAAGGAACATTTTGTCTTTTATCTTTAACAAATTCCTAATTAACTGACATTCATGTTTACATGCCATTATTAATCTACTTGGTGGTATACAAAGTTATAGATTAGAGCCATTTGCTGAAATTGTGCTACACAAAGATAAAGCAGTAAGAAGGTGGTGGAAATTCAGGAAGAATGGGGGGGGGGGTAAAGTCCAAAAAACAAACTTAAAAGAAATTCCTAATACACAGTGAAAATGAACAGGTACACATAAATACTAAAAACACAGGGAACTGCAATCAATGCTTAAATTAAAATTGATAGTAAAGATACTGAGAGCAAAATTTAGAAAAATAAAATGCATTAGAAGATAGGGTTGCTTCAGGACATTGAGAATAAATATTATCTGGGGTGAGAAACTTTAAAATCTCCTACAGACTGTTAAATCCTGTGGGATTCAGATTCTACACAGCTGTTAGTGACTTATCTGTTTCATCAATGGGAATTTAAACATCTCATTGGCAGGGCTCTTAAGAATGAGCCTTGAGCAGTGGTTTTCTTTGATCACTGGAAAAGACAGACAGAGCCTGAAGTTTGTGCTGCACATGTAGAACACCGTGTATTTAATTTCTAATGCAACACAGGAGAATTTTAATTGAGGTAACTGGAACTTGCTCTATAAAAGTGCAAAACTTCATTGTTTTATAATCAGTTTTAGTAAACTGTGTAGTCACCAATGAGTTTTAGAAATAATGCTTTTCCAATTGCCCACTAGGTAGACCATATCAGAAAATCAAATCCATGGGAAGACTAGAACTATACTTTATTGAGGTTGGCTACAAGAAGACAATCTTGAAAGTCTGATTGTGCTTTATCTCCCTTCCTTCTTAGTGAATGAGGGAGGAACTTACCCAGATTAATTCTAAATTCTATCTTGCTTCCTAGAACTTAAAGAATGTTTCAGCCCTTTTTGCTTATGAAATCTTCCTGCATATTTTACATGTGCATTTTGTGATTGTGATTGTGCCATCTTGACTTTTTATTATATAATTGTATTTTTAATCCACCCCACTGCAAATGGATTCTGGAAGGCTAGGAAAAAAACATAAAAGCTAATTAGAGACGATAAAAAGTATCAAGTATTAAAAAAATAACAGTATAATCAATACTATTATGGCCACACTAGAACTAATGGCATGCTGAAATATTATTGATTTTATTTGTTTGGCAAAGAAAAGAAGAGATAGAGTCAAATGAATCTCCAGGGGGAAAATGTTCCACAGAAACGTCTACAGAAAAAAATCCACCTCTTGCTCCATGCTTCTTGTACATTATAAGGAGAAGGGGATATATGACCAGCTTGTGGGTCATCTCCTAAGACAATGCCATGAATTACTATCTTCAAATCAACCTGGTCCAGATAAGTTTACAGTTCGGTCTGCCGCCCACAACTTGATAAAAATCCCCTGTGACAATCCTAGGTTACATTCGCTAGAGTCTAGGTGGGTGGGGAATAACTTCAAAATCTACATTATTGGATTGTCCAGATATGTATTGCCAAATGATGATTACAACCTGATAGGATTTCATCTGAGATTTTTCAACCAATCCAGATCCTCATCCTTCAGTGACAGATGACTTCTAGCTGTTTCATGTAGATGTTAAATAGGATGAGTGAGAGAGAGAAAAAGCCTGTAGGATTTCATATTAGAAAAGGGGTCTTCAAACTTGGCCCTTTTATGATTTGTGGACTTCAACTCCCAGAATTCCTCAGCCAGCGTGCCTGGCAGAGGAATTCTGGGAGTTGAAGTCCACAAGTCATAAAAGGGCCAAGTTTGAAGACCCCTGTATTAGAATATTCACAGATTTGAGAACTTCTTCCCAAGATAATCAACTGGAGTTTTCTTTTCAGGAAGGAATTTAGTGTCCCAAATCCCAACCTACCTTAGAATCCACAGAATAGCCTAGTTAATGGAATGGAGTACAAATTAGAAGTCTAATAGGATGAAGGAGGCTCACTCTCCAATTCCAGGTCCCAACAAAGATGAACCACACACAGTTTCCATTCCTTATTTACTGTTAACAGTCTACCATGCCCTCAAAAAATAAAGCTCACAGTAATTTATAATTAATTAATAGTGGAACAATATTAATGACACTGAGCACCATGGTCACCAAAGCAAAACAAAAACAGGGAAAAATGGGTTTTGATGCCCAAAGGTTACAGTATATTCTCTTGGAAACCAAAGTCTACACTGAGAAATATAAATGGATATCACAGTTAGGGCAGAGATAGGGTGGTTTTTTTTGGGGGGGGGCCTTTAGTTTTATTTTATACTTTCTACTTTTTAGAAAAATAGGAATCATTCATTTTAAATTACATATGTTAATTCAGAGCTATCCATAGGCATACCTATATGAGTAAACATAATGTAATTTAAAATGAATGATTGGTCCTTCTGATTTATCACCTAGAATGTGAAGCTTCTGGATCACTAAAAGTGTGGAATTTGCCCTTTGTATGAAGAATGCATTCTTTCTAGATACTTTACCTGAGACTCTGCTGTGTTCTATTCTGTTTTGCAATTCTAATCACAAAAAGCTGGAATCTTCTACTGAATAAACCCACACCAGGTGTACGGCCATCTATGGTCACACACTGATCAACACAAAACAAGTGGTATGACTATAATGATTAATTCATCTAGTGTAAAACTATGCTATCTTTCATCACAACCTATTTCATTCCTAGAGTATTTTATTTGATTGCTACTTTAGTTCTCATAAGCAAAAAATGATAGATTTCAATGTCATATTGTTCCACCACATGGTTATAATTAATGGGTAGAGAGCACTGACCATCCTAATCTTGGCACATGGGTGGTGGAAAAGATGGATGTACAGTGTTGAAAGCTATTCATATATGTCAAATCAATTTTAATGGTAAAAAGGAGAGGAGACACCAAGATAAAGAGAACTCACCAAATAAAAGAACCATGGTTATGCAGTGGTTAGAATGCAGTATTGCAGGTTAATTCTGCCGACTGCCAGCAGCTCAATTTTTAATAACTCAAGGTTGACTCAGCCTTCCATCCTTCCAAAGTCAGTAAAATGAGGGCCCAAATTGCTGGGGGCAACATGCTGACTCTAAAAACTGCTTAGAGAACGTTGTAAGGCACTGTGAAGCTGTATATAAGTGTCTATTGCTATTGCTATTTCTATTTCTAATCAAATCTCCATCAATAAAACTTTTGGGATATTTTCTTTTTCTTCCATATTATGCATTCACGTTGTTTAATGTGAATATACATATATCCCCAAAGTGTTTATTGTGTTTGAGAAAAAAGCCATATCCTCATGTCTCTTCATGATTGAAAATATTAATCAGATACTGAAAGACACAGAGAAAAAAACTTGTATTGGATAATATACAAAAGCTTTATAATAAATAGAATTTTTGAGAGCCGATGTTCCGATTACACTTCAAATTAAAACCATATATAGACAATAAGTTTCATTCACTGCAAATTCAAAGACTTCAAAGATGTTGATCATTCTAATTTCAAAGGTAGAATTATAGTTTCTAAGAATATGATTCAACAGTCAAGAGTCCTTATAAATACAGATTTAAATACAGATTTAATCTGTCTTTATAAAACAGATTAAAAAAAACTTTAAGTACCAGTCTAGCTTTGTTTCCCTGTCTGCTTGCTTTATAAAGTGTGTATATAATAAAAATTGCATAAAGATATCCCCAATATCTGAAAATAATATTAACAGTTATGAGATTAGAAAAATAAAATAGAAAGATAGTGATAGAAAAAAAAGCTAAGGTAAATATTCTGATAGCAATAGCACTTAGACTTATCACATTACATCACCTCAGATCTTCACATTGCACAACCATAAACTCTAGCAAAGTGGGACTATTCATACTAAAATGTAAATAAATAGCTTGTCCAGAAATATAGGTTCTGGTTTTAGCCTTATATAAAATAGGACTCTCTTTCAAAAATGAATGGTCATTTAGATCTCTCTGTAAAAATAGTAAATGAAGACTATAGCCATGGAGGCCTTTGCCCAGTTCTGGCTCTATCTAGATGAGGAACATCTGGTGACAGTGATCCGTGACCCGTGCACTTTCAGAACAATCTTTGAAGAGGACTTGCAAATCACACTGGTACAGTAGACAGGTTGTCTGTAGGCAAGACTTAATATTGCTGTATAATTCTATCCTTAGCTACATTATTACTGGGAGGCTTCAGGGACCAATTAAAGTGCTGGTAATTACCTGTCAAGCCCCTGATGTTATGACTTCAGAGGACTTCATGGATTGCTCTCTTCAGAATTCTCTCTTCCATTCATGTCATTTAGAGAGGGACAGTTCAATTTCCCACCCCTTTAGAAGTTAAAGGCATCATACATAAGAAGGAAAACCTTCTCTGTGGTGGCCTCATTGGTTTGAAATTCTTTAATTTCAGAGATGCAGTAGCTCCAAAGTGCTGACATTTTTCAAGACTGTGAAAAGCAATTTTATTCCAGTGAGGTTTTAGAGTGGGGCGTCAAACTGCCAGCCCACAGGCCAGATGCGTCACACTGGAAGCTGTGCCCACCTCAGTTCCGGCAAAGGGAAAAAAGTCATGTGATATGGTGAGTTTGACACCCCTGTTTTAGATCCTAATAGTTATCAGCAGCTGTGGGTTGGGTGGAGAGATCAAAAGCAGCAAGATGGGAACTTCAAAAGGAAGTAATGCTCTATGTGCATTCTTCCTCATACTGATACTCCCTTCCCCCAAGAAAAGTTAATAGTGACTGGCAGCCATTTTCTTTTCTTTTATAAGATTGTACACAGATTGTCCTTTACTTATAATTGGTTGCTTAGCAACCATGCGAAGCTATGATTGACCTCCCTTGGAGTATGTACAATCTTCTTTAGAAGTTACAATGGCCAAAGCACTCCCTGCAATCACATGCTGGCACGTTGGACAATCAGCAACTAGGCTGAATTTATGGCCATTTCCAGCATCCTGTAGTCATGTGACTGCATTTTATGACAGTTTTGCCAAAACCCTTCATTTACTTACAGTTTTTGACAAAAATGGGCCATAGTGAACCATGGGTTCAGCTAACCTCCATGGTGTTTGCTTAACAACCACTGCAAGGCCTTAAAATTGAGTTGATCATGAGGGTGACCCATTTTATGACTGACATGACTTATGACCATGATGGGCAGGCTCTGTCACACTTGTAAATTAAGGACTACCTGTATGCTTTGGAAGATTAATTTATTTTCCGTTGTATGTGGGTTTTATGATTTCTTATTGTGTGACTCAGTACTATGTTTTATGTTATCTTCAACAGAATTTGGTGGTAAATTAATAAAACAACCTACCAAACAAAAATCCAAAGCATGTTAATAAAAATGGGATGTATCAACCAGTCATTAAAGATTTGGAGTAAAAAGGTTGTACTCAAAAAAACAACATTGCCCTCTCAAGGTACATCTGCATTCCTAAAATCCATAATAAAAACAGAATATCCACTTTGTTGCCAATAAATAATATCTGAAACAAGCAGGTTAATATGGGTTAATAACATGGAACACATATTCAGATGCTATCCAAATTTTGCTCTCTCGAGGTTAAAACAGTACAGTGTTAAATATATTGTTGTTGTTGTTTTTATATGCAGGATGAAAATGATCACAGCAAAGGACCAGCTCAACCAAAAACAAGAAATTATTTTTGAGGCACTGGAAAACACAAGAATCTGTAGACTGGATAATTTGAAAGAAAGGAAATACTTCTGTTTTGAATAAAAGAAAGGCAGGCAAGCAGGTAAGCAAACAGGAAGACTCCATACAACTTTATAAATTGTTTTGTGATACAATTAGAGTACAATGAGTATAATCTGAAACTATAGATTAATGATGTCATATATAGCTTTGATTCAATGGCACTTAGACAAACTTCAAAGCTAAATGCAGTGTTGGCTGAATCACAGGATTTGAGATTTGTCTGCAGGTATTAACTTTCCCATTTTATTTCATAAAGCTAAAATGATAGCTTTTGGCCATAAATAGACATGAGACACCATTTAGAATTGAAACCTAAATCCCATGGTTGAATGTAGAATCCTATTTTATAGAAATAATACATACCTCCAACTGGATGTTTATCTGTGTTCTATGGAGAATTCTGTCACAAAGAATTCAAATGTAGATTTTTTTTTTTATAAAGTTCTCACTAAGTAAAGATAGAGGATTCCCTGTCCAGTTGTGTCCAACTCTAGGGCACGATGCTGATCTCTGTTTCTTGGCCAAGGGAGCCACCATTGTTCAAAGACATTTTCCATGGTCATTTAGTCAGCATAGCTATATGCCAAAGGGACTGTTACCTTCCCACTAAAGTGGTACTGTCAACCATCCAACTGATGAATTCAATATTGAAGAAACTCTACGGTCTTGATGTGCCATAAGAGATAATCTTTACTGAATATGCATCCCAGCACTGAAGAAGCAAAATCACTCTAGGTTTCCTATACAACCTCCACCAATCACGTTGCCCAATCACATCCCACGTTGCCCAATCACATCCCTTCAGATTGTTATGGGAACAGTCCACTTCTCCGTCAGACACCTGCTTTTGATGACTTTTGGTTTCACAGTCCATGGACGGCTTCTTGAAACTCCTGTTTCTTTCCCAGGCTCTTCCTCCCCCTTGTTTCTATGGCAAGTTGAGTAGTGACTGAGATTAGCAATCATCTTAGCAATTCAACCTTGACAGGTGCCTATTAATCTACTCACATTCACATGCTTTCATATTGCTAGGAGGGCAGCAGCTGGGGCAGGAACAGGAACTCATCCCCTTGCACGATGCTCAGGTCTCAATCCTGGGCTGTCAGCTTTCCAGCTACCAAGCTCAGCATCTTTAATGGCTGAGCTATTGCACCCCTTGAAGTTCTCACTCCTCCTTCAAAAATATAAACTCTTACTTCTTTTTGATGGATGCCAGACTGTAAAAAGATCTTGGTATCAGTTTACTTGGTCAGTTCAGCTCTCTTGAATATTATTATCAGAAATATTCATTACATTATAGAGTGAAATATCTTTCTTTTAATGTTCATATTGAAAACAGTGTACAGAATGAATTCATTTTTTATTTTATTTTCAGGAAACAAAATCTTTTGGTACAGAATTTCCACTTTCGTTACTCAGTTTTATTATATAAAGCTATTTCTTGAAAAAGTATTTTGTGCCTATACCTCATTTTTTTTGGTTCAAGTCACTTCATTAAAAAAATGGCCAATCTGTTATTTGAACAGATTAAATTAATATTAAAAAGTTAATATTAAGCTATAAGAGAAAGTAAGGACCAGGAAATATAGGATAATCTAAACCAGCGGTTCTCAATCTGTGGGTCGCGACCCCATTTGGGGTCGAACGACCATTTCACGGGGGTCGCCAAACACCGCAGTCCGCCATTTTTTACCCTTTTCCCCTCGGCCAGCACAGAGGGCAGCACCGCACATGCACGGGGTAGCACCGTGCATGCGCGATACGGGCCGCCATGCCGCGCATGCGCGATGCGGGCTGTCGCGTCGCACATGCACGATGCGGGCCGTCGCACCGCGCATGCATGGTGCAGGTCGGGGTCGAGGCCTGAAAAAGGTTGAGAACCACTGATCTAAACATTAGTACATATGTACCACATCTACTAATGTTTACTTTGGGTAATGGTGCTCATTATACCCCTACCCACACCCACACAAATGCAGACTATGATATAGTGTAGGTACACATTGAAATGTTTAACTGTCTTCCTACGTAAAGCATCTTACCATTATATTAATGATTATGGCTACTGACCCTTTTTAAAATACACATGGTTTTCTATGTATACATCTATCTTGCTGTTTTTTAGAGCCTTTTATAGAATGACATCATGTTCTTGCAATATTTAATGGGAATGATTTATGAGGGCACAGTTAATGGATGTTCTTAGCCCTACTTGAAACCAAAAATAGATTCAGGTTAAAAAGGGAATTGCAAATACCTATCACAGTAGGAATATATCTCATGTCAAGGTGGGCATCATAATACCAAAAGCTTTCTTCCTGTATATAATATGAAACAGTCATTTCCTGGTGCTTCTTTGTCACAAATAATTACAGCTGTCACCATAAAATATCACCAGACAAGGTTGGTTCCTACAATTGTTTAGTCAAATTGAGTTCAGGTTTTTCAATTTTGTCAAGAGGTCAATGAACAGAGCTTGTTAGATGATTGGAAAAAGGAAAAAGAGAAGAAAGAGAGAGAAAAATTGTGAAGGTTATAAAAACATAATCCATTGGAGACTTTAAAAGGGTTTTTTTATTTCATTTATTTACAGAAGGCAGTTTAATAGAAGGTGGGAAACAACAATCATATATTCACAGCATTAAAAATTAAGCTCTTAAACATGATACTTAATGAATACCAAATTACAATTTATTGTTGATTTCGAAACTCAATCTTTTTCTTACTGTTCAAAATATATTGCCTTTGGGATTTTGAAGAGGACAGTTCACTACATTATTACTCTCCTTTTTATGTTCCTCCTAATTTTTTTTATTCATTATTTTTCTTATTATTTGTGTGATTTGCACCCTACTGCTTGCTCTATAAAAGAATACCATGATGGATACCATGACAGATATGTCTGGGGCTGGGTATACACCTTCATAAAAAAATAAGAGCCTTCTGAGTCAAGCAATATAACTCTATTATAATATCCAGCTTATGTATTTTGGACCCTCACACATATGGGCTAGAAAGCCTATTCTATTGTAAATTTCCAGCTACAAATAATAAAAGTACGCTCCTTGTGAACTGACATTGATACCTTTATCTTCCATGAATGAGCCCAGTCTTCTTTTATTTTCATCTAAATTCATGCTATTATTGCAAATGTCATACGTGTGTAAAGATATAGCAAAAAAAACAAAAACAAATTTCTATACATTTTGTATAATGTGACATTCAAGCTTTTGTCAAATGCCACAGAAATGTGAAGACATTAGCCAATGGAATCAAAGTACTTGAAAAGTTATTCATGACTTGAGATTAAGGGTTTTGAAAACAAAATTGATTACTAATTGAAGGTGGGTTCACCTTCAAGCTGCACTGGCTAAGATGAATATCTTGGGAATCTGCTGGTGTGACTGTCCAATTAAGTTAAAGAAAATGTGGAAACTATTGATGAGCTGAAAATGAGATAGTTTACTTTTTGTTTTGCTGTCCTATGAAATACTGAATGTCTTCACCTCCCACCAGGAAATCCAAAGCAGCTCTAATTTTGGTTACATAACCTCAGATAATTTCTCTGTAGGATTGATTTATTAGCATTTTCAGAGCTTTTTATTATGGCATGATAACTTCATTAGCATGTAGTTGCTTCTCCAATTCAATAGAATTGACCATTCCTGAAGTGTATGTGTGTGATGATGCAAGTGATTATACTATACTTTAATGAATTTTGACTATGCTATTACTCTTAAATAATTGATTTGAATAATGCTAGGAAATCTAGGTCCCAGAGCAACTCCATGCTGCATCAGAAATACTGCTAATAAACAGAGTATGTGTCAGAGCTATTGGTCTACAGAAGCCAAGATTGTTTTATGGTTCACTAAAGAAACAGAGCCAACAAGTGCCAAGTTTAATTAGATATAAGTTTTGTATATATCTTTACATTTGGCATTCTATTTTGAAATTAGATCAATTAGAAATAGTATGGCCAAATATAATACTTCTGTATATTTCAGCAGATGTTTCTGCAAAGGGAATGCACCATTTGATCACCAGCTTGATCCAGGTGTTAAGAAGAAATATTAGGAAATATATGAGAGGTTATGGTTATGTAGCCAACTTTTTTCTTGGACACTGTCAGACATTCATAAGCTGAAGTAAAGTATCACAAGCAGATCAGAAGCTTGTCAATACTTTCTACATCCTCTTTAACTTAATTGGGCTACTTGTATCAATAGATTCCCAGCAGATTCATTTTAGTCTGTTACACTTGAAGTTGAACCCACTTTCAATCACTAATTAATTTTGTTTTCTAAACTTTCGAAAACAAGGCCAATTAGCATCCAGTTACTTAGCTGATTCTGAATCATTTCCTCTGCTGTATTAGTATGTTTGGACATATGCAGCATTTTTAAAATATTTGTTTTATTTCAAGTTAATATTATTATTTGCTAAAACCAACAACAATGAATACTTTGTGCATGGTTTTTGAACTTAATTTCTAGGCTATCTTACAATTTCTTTGGATTCTTTCTAGACTGCTTGTGTTTTGAGACAATCAATAGTGTCCTTATAAAATCTAAACCATTGCAGAGTTATAATGTAATATCCATGTAAACGTTATTCCTGCTGATGAGCATGCATATGTTTATATTGTTGTCCTGTGAGGTATAAGAGGCCACAAAACTATTTTTAGGAGAGAGGGGGATTCCAGAGCACTGCAAGAAATAGAGCTATTTTGCAAAAAGGATTTAAGAAGCAAATTGAATGGTTAAACCAGAGGCCCCCAACCTTTTGCGCAGCAGGGACTGATTCCATGGAGAGAGGTTTTTCCAGGGACCAGAGGGATGTTGTTTTGCATGCTGACTGTATCCTGCAGATGGGGCTTTACTTGTTTACATGACCCAGTTTCTAGCATGTCATGGACTGGTGCCGCTACACAGACTGGGAGTTGGAGCCCCTGGTTTAAACTGTTTAAACCTAAGACATTGCCCTTTATTTTCCTAGTTTGGAATGGTACAGTCTTGCTTCTGAAACTTCCTTCAAGCATCCCAACCGCCAAAATTGAGGTGGTCTGTCCTTATTTGAGGGTAAAAATATAATCCCATGTGGTCCTTAGAAGACAATTTTTTCTAAAGCCTTCAATCATATAAAAGTCTACCCTTGTTATAAATGCTGCAAGTTTGTACATACAGAAAAAAAAACAGGTTGCTAGCTTAAATTGTTAAGTGTTTCACTAAGTGCAAGTAAATATACAAGAAATTTCCTGACCAGCTTTCTCCAGAAAGTGCAATGGTCATGGGAACTAACAAGACAGTAATCTCTATATGGCTTGAGTCTTCAAAACTGCCCTGAAATAATAACTAATTGAATATGTCCCCCTCTGTAAATACATAAAGATATGCATCTCTTTGTTCTTAAATAACATGTTCCACTTTGATATCTTTTTCCCATGAACATTTTCCTGAGGTGTGTTTGAACTATGATATGCATCATTGCACTGTAAGTTATTATATATTCATAGATCTTCAGAGCAGATTATCAGCTGATGGATAATCTAAGACCCTGAAGGCTTTGATGAAAGCTACCAAATGATCTTATTGAAAGGGTGATAACAATGCACAGATACAGAGGGGAAAGTTCATGGGACTTTGAAGATCACAATAAATCACAGAAAGTTGAAAATGTTGTGACAGCATGTTTTCTTTCACATTAGATGTGCTTGTGGGCATGGTTAGCTATTCTATGTGGCTCCTGAAAGCTTGGAAACTCCTTTAGAATATTAAATCTTTTTTCAAAGTTTAGTGTTCTTTCATGGGAGATGGAAACTGAATTCTGATATTAGCACAGATTTGTGTATATTCATTTAAAAAAAAACACTGAACAATGGCCCAACTTCAGTCTAACCTTAAAATAATAATAATATTAATCTGCAAGGAGGAATGTTGGTGTCTGGAATTTTAGTAGTTCCTGATTGCCACCACCAATTACCCCTGTTCTGCCACAGCTAGAATTCCATGGCCTGATAAAGCAGAGGTTAAAATAAGATTGAAGCAGATGTGAGGGTATCTCACAGAATAATGATTTCTGTTGGCATTTGCCTTTCCTTAGGGTGGGGTTCTGTGATGGAACAGAAATGGCATTGAGAAATGGATAAGTTGTAGCATTTTCCATTTTTCTGCAGTGTTTAAAAACCTAGGTCAGGGGTAGACAACCTTGGGTCTTTTATGACTTGTGGACTTCAACTCCCAGAATTCCTGAGTCAGCCATTTTATGGCTGTTTTGCTTATAATAATCTAGCAAATATGATGTCTATTATTAACTATTATTGTTAATGTTTGATCATGCATTTCCCACCTTCCTGATCTGAAAACAAAGACAAAAGGAGCAGTTAAGCTTTAAACAATAAAAAGCAACAGAGTTTAGAAAGAAACAGCCAGTGCAGGCTGCAAAATTACATACTGCCTGGTTTTAATCAATAATGTGCCTAGGTTTCAAAACGTTTTCAAGTTTTGCCTTATGCAGCCTACTGCCATACAACTTATTCATACTTTTTTTTACTGAATATATCTTGCTGGGAAATAAAGGAGGTGAGCAGAATTGTCATATGTGGCACCTGTTCCTGTGCTATGCCATTTCATGCAGGGAATTCAGAATATGAATATCTCAAAACAGCCATGAGATTGAAAGCATTTTGCTTAGCACTTTCTCATCAACAAATTTGTTGTGTTGTAGGAAATCTTGTTATATGTTAAGATGCAAACATTCAATCTCGTACATGCAGTTTAAAATATTATAGCGCATCAAGAGTTAAAACAAGTGGAATTTCTTTTGCTCTTCTGATTTAGCCATCAGCCTCACTAATCATTTGCAAATCACTTTTTTTAATGCAGCTGGCACTAGAAGGGTGTTACATAAATCAAACCCTCAAATTTCATTCAGTAATAATGGAAAAGTAGACTGGTTTTATAAGCACAGTTGTGTGAGGTGCTCTGGAAGTAATAATATTAAATTAGCTACTTGATACATTCATTCATTATATATCCATAATACATTGTGATGATGACAAAAAGAAGACCCATCATCAACCACATGAGAGAGATGTCTGATGAGATGGAGTCATTTTCGCCTTTACTCAGCTAGGAGGGAAAAGAATGGTTTTGATTAACCATCCTTCTAGAGTACTGACAACCAGTTTTAATTAATTAGCAAGCTAATTAATATTAATCAACGGGCAGGGAAATCATTTTTGTGAACTCACCATTGCTTTACTTTCAAGCAAATTGTTTTATTGGCATGAATGACGATCTTGAAGAGAGTTGTAGCTAACCTTTGAATGATTTTTCATCTTACTTTCTATAGATGATGGTGCATACAAAGGAGAAGAATGGGCTTTTTGTTTATTCCTAATTGTTATAAATTCAGACTGTGGACTATTCAGAGCATGTAGTCAGACAAATCTGTTAGATCTGTGTTAAGATGGCCATGGTTTGCCTTGCTAAAGTGCTTTAAGTAGGAATAATAAGAAAAACTATGACAGGACTTTCTTCATTAAAGCACTCATATGATCATTCCCACTCCCTTCCTAGCTCATCCAATATCTGTAGGTGTCATGGACTT